>JAOTAV010041377.1:0-17924 GCA_026546445.1 Cyclargus thomasi
ATATGGCATATTTGATACCCTTAGTGACATCTGTCGGTCAGATGTGAACTAAAAACTACGGACACGCTGATTTGTATTGGATCCGCTACTCTGGGTATAATTCCTATATGATAAATGAACAATAATTAATTGCAATTTCGATTACTCACTTGAATACATGCTTGAGGTTTACGAGTAAAATGTTTCATAAATGTATTTACAGGTGTGGATAGGTACGCTAGGTGCAGATGCAGACGGCGGTGCGCTGCGGTGTGCGAGCGGCGACACGGCGCGTACGAGCGTGCAGGACGCACTCGGCGACGCCATGCTCCGCGTGTGTGCACTCACGCCGCACGGAGTATTGTGCTTCCTACCGTCCTACCGCCTCATGAATATACTCATGAAGAGGTGAGTCTTCGTATACAGTAATCAGAATTGAATTTACGTGATAAAGGCATAGCACGCACGATCGTACAGGACGCACTGGACGACATAAAGCGTGTATCGTTGAAGGTCACCTAAATGTTAAAAATGTCTACCTAGATATACATTTCTGACATGCCTTCTAATGCATATTTTTGACACAGTTACTATTCGGTAGCTTTTATTATTTATAGCGTCCAGTCGATTGGTGTTGTATGGATTTTTTAGGTTAATTTCAATTGTGACGTTTATATTAAAGATGGCAAGATACCGGGGTATGGCAGCAGTTAGAAGGATTGAAGCATGTCTTCATGGAGAACAAAAACGCAAAGGACCATGATGACATAATGGAGGTAAATATATATTTTAAAATCCATCCAGTATGTTATGTATTTCTCAATTATCATAAAGCCTTGTCCGTATGTTACATACCTTAGGTCACAAGAGGCTATATGCGTGAGTTCCGTAACTTAGTTTAGTGCTTTTAATGTCAAGAATCGACTTCATACTATTTTCGTTTATATTCGTTTCCGACTGTCCTGGTCATGCATTGACTTTATTGGATGTCTTTACTGCAGTTCCACTTTTCGTAACATACTTATTACACTTATTTTAACCCTATAGTAAAATAACATCCAGGCAATAAGGCAGATTTACATTACATCTAATAACTGTTAAAGCGCGATTTCGGAAACTTCTGTTAAAAGTGCCACACCGAAACCGGCATGGGAGTTATTATTATTGAATGATATTTCGTAACATACTTTTGTTTTAGGACTACTACAAGTACGTCGAGAGCGCTAAGGGCGCGGTGTTATTCGCCGTGTACCGCGGCAAGGTGTCTGAGGGCATGGATTTCAAGGACAACCAGGCGCGGGCCGTCGTCGCTGTGAGTTATATCCGTTTATGTTGGGCCGTGATTGATAACCATGATTGGTTATAACCGACGATATTTTATTTCTTACTCATATTGTTCATGCGATAGTTTGTGAGTTTGTATGTTTGTTACTTCTTCACGCCTGAGCGGCGATAAAATTTGGCATGCTAGCTGGTATCCTGGATTAACACATAGGGTACTGTTTAACCTCGACTAAGCTGCGGGTAGCATCGTGAGGCGCAACAAGTATAGTCCATGTCACGCGAATTCGTCGTAGATCATAGACAAAAGAATCAATATGTTTCTCTACAGGCCATGGCGGCTTAACCTATAGTTTTTTTAATGATATTTTAGGAGGCAACTACCGTCGTCCATAGACACTCGCGACATCCGAAGAGGTGCGTTACCGTTTATGAGGGAATAGGGAATGGGAATAGGGATAGGGGATTAGGGAAGTTGGGCCACCCGAGTGCCAAGTACTAGTTTTTCTTTTAACATTCAGCCGTGAACGCATTTCGCGTTTACAAAGATTTTATATAGGATTTGTACAACGACACCTAGCGACGCTAACGGTAACATATACAAATCCCATATAAAATCTTAGTGAGCGCGAAACTCGGTCACGGTCGAATGTGAAAAAAAAAACTTGTATTCGGCACTTAGTAATCTGCTGTACTTGAGATCGGAAAATGTCTTGTAACAGACTTCTAAGAACGAGGAGGTTATATGTTCGGTTGTGGATATTTTTTTTGGTACACGACTCCGCCGAGAGGGTGTGAACCTGCACCCTCTCGAGTGCGAACCGAAGGTCTTACCCACTAGGCCACGGACGCTCTAAGTCGCATCGTCTTAGTTCTGTATGTTGTTCTTACAAACTGAGAACTATTTATTTCATTTGTAAGAAAATTATCATTTTCTTTTTGTTTTGTACCAAGTGTGCATCTTTCCTTATATTGTCTCGTACTAGCAATATGAGTATTAATGGTTTATTTTTCCCCAGGTTGGTATACCTTACCCCAACACGTTCGACATCGCGGTGAAACAGAAGATGTTGTTCAACGACCGACACGCCAGGGAACGGAACTTACTTAATGGCAGCGAGTGGCTGAGAGTCCAGGCTTACAGGTATTTAATGCAGTCATTACAACGACATGCTCAATTAATGTTATACGCCGTTAGTGCGCCCTACACCACGAGGCTATTTCGGCCCCATATAATGCCACCGTATGACATAGGCGATAGGTTCTTAGAGCGTCCGAGGCCTGTTGGGTAAGACCTTTGGTTCGCACTCGAGAGGGTGCAGGTTCGAAACCCCGGTGGAGGCGTGTACCAATGAGACATTATCTGATCTATGTACATAATACGGACGCTCATTGCCGTGGGAGAGCCATGCTTCGGCACGAATAGGCTGGCTCGACCGAAGTGATACCACGGCCTCACAGAAAACTGTCGTGAAACGACGTTGTGCTGTGTTTCGTTCAGTGAGTTTACCGGTGGCCCAAGTTCCCTCATCCCCCTTATCCCTATTCCCTCATAATGGCCGGCAACGCACTTGCGACTCTTCTGATGTTACGAGTGTCCATGGGCGACGGCAGTTGCTTTCCATCAGTTAACCCGTCTGCTCGCTTCCCCCCTTAATATCATAAAAAAAGGTTTCATTTCTTTTTATTATATTTAGGGGGCAAGCGAGCAGACGAGTTACCTGATGGAAAGCAACTGGCTTCGCCCATGGATACATCCGAAGAGTCGCAAGTGCGTTGCCGGCCCCTTATGAGGGAATAGCGAATGGGAATAGGAATTAAGGAAGTTGGGCCACCGCGACCGGTAAACTCACTCACTGAACGAAACACAGCACAACGTCGTTTCAAAAACACAGCACAACGTCGTTTCACGCCAGTTTTCTGTGAGGCCGTATTACCACTTTGGTCGAGCCGGCCTATTCGTTTCGAAGCATGGCGCTCCCACGCAAAATTTTGCACTAAGCTACTACAGATCGGCGAGGACATGAACGCTAGAGCAATGTCGCTAGAAAATGAAACCCATAGCCAAGATCATAGAGTTTAATTTTATCGATCCAAAATAATCTTGTTGACGGTGACGACTTGTGGTGGACAAACGGTCTAACTCTATATCTTTAATGTCGTTAAGTGCCGATGTAAAGATAATGTTTAAAACTTTTGGCACTTTTCGAGGCGGTCCGCGGCATACAAATTGTTACTGTTTTAATAACGGGCGCCCAGAAACAGAGCCAGATTGCGGATAAGTAAATTGGTCGCGTTTTATCATACCCAACCGACAGATTACGACATACGAGTATACGGAATTCACATATTCCGATCAAATGACGTAGGCACGTAAACTGGCTCTCTTTCAACAATTTCCCTTATGTTTCAAAGATAGTTTACTTCTTGGTTTACTCTATTTTGATGTTGATATAAGTTAAGTAACAAATGTTTGTTTCACAGAGCTCTGAACCAGGCGGTAGGTCGTTGCGTGCGTCACCGCGGCGACTGGGGCGCCGTGCTGCTGGTGGACGCGCGGTACCGGGAGTCCTACAACACACAACACCTGTCCGGCTGGGCCAAGAACATGGTAAGTGCGTCGTAACACAGTTAGCTCTTACCGCCGCTATGATCATTGAACATGTTTCAAAACCTCACAAGAAAATATAATATTATTTTTTACTGTAAAATGTTTCAAGAAGTTTTCTGCAGTTATTATTAAAAATGGTTTACTAATTTTCCTGTTGGTATTTAAAGGATCTTTAAGGACTTAGGTAGCTCATTAGGGTGATTCATTTCCGCAATATTTCCCTATTATAAAATAATGTTGTATTAAGATGATTTAATAATGTTGTATTAAGCAATAACATATTTTTTTATAAATTAATGTGATTTAATACTTAATAAAGATTTAAAAATATAATTACTTTAGAAAAAGTTATTATTGTAAATTATTATTGTAGTGGGAAATATTTGAGTAATCAATAAAAAAGCAAAATTTTAATAGCATTACAAAATTTTAATAGTATTTATTCATTTCTTACATTTTAAGGCCTAAAATAGCTGTAACCTCATGAAATATGGGTTAAAAGAGCTATACCTTACGGTTCTGCACTTTACTTCTCCATAATTTATCCAGTTTGCTTAAAAAAAGTTGAAAAAAAGCATATTTTTCCAAAAACTGCACTTTGATTACTTCTACTGGCGAACCAGTGCGAGTTATGCAAACAACACTTAGGCAATTTTGAAGAGCGTGAAATTCCCCGTAAGGTCCATCAAATCGATTGACAATTTGATGAAAGATGTCTAAACATTAGAAAGTTAAAAAAAACAATTCTTTTTTACGTGCATTTTAAATGGGAAAACTTCATATTAAAACTGCAAGTACTTAAAATTGGAATTAAGAGCTCATCTTTGGTGGGAATTTTGTTTCTATATGTAGATTAATGTTTTGCTTGTGCACCAAGAAAAAAAAAGGTTGGAAAAATGAATCACCCTATAGCTTCAAAATTTGATAATTGAAGACATAAGTGAATGAAGCGAGAAACTAACATTTCATACATAAACACAAAAATCCGGAAGGTTTTAAAGTGTTACTTATCTGCTTCTTCCACTTATGATCTTCAATTCACAATATCATAATAGACTTACCCAAAACGCTCCATACCAAATGGCATGCTGAGACATATTATATTCTTATATATCTAATATATAAAATTCTCGTGTCACAATGTTTGTCTTCCTACTCCTCCGAAACGGCTTTACCGATTGTAATCAAATTTTGCATTCATATTCAGTAGGTCTGAGAATCGGCTAACATCTATTTTTCATCCCCTAAATGTCAGGGGAAATTATTTATGTGGCAAAACAACGTTTGCCGGGTCAGCTAGTATTATATATTCTTATTTTTAAAAATCTGCTTATCTTTGGTCTAACTAATTAACTAACCGGCAACTAACCTGTTAATATTATTGACATTTGTTTCAGCTTGGCAACAACCATCACACTCACGCGAGTCTGGTCGACGGCCCTAACAGTCTAGAAGCTTTCATGAAGCGAATGTCGTTGGAGCAGAAAGAAAACCGAAAAACGTAACGCACTGGCGAGCCTCTTAGTGTTGCAGAGGCTGTATAGGTTAGCTAATAGATGATGTGATATTTTATTGTTGTAGGTTTGGACTGAAATGTTTTACTCTGGACACAAAAGTCTTATTTGATGTTTTAATTTGTTTATGTGATGTTGTTAGGCTCAAATGCTAGATGTTTGTCTTTGTCTTAAGAAAAGTTGTATCGTATAGTACTCGATCATATTATCATCAATTGCATTTAATGAGTATTATGATTTTTGCCATTTTAATAACTAAAGTAATGATTTCATTCAGTTTTAAATAATGACACAATTGCCTATTACTGGGAACCTTTTTACATGCACACGGTGAAGGTGAAACGTATGAGAGATTTCACATAGCACGCCGACCGTGTGTCCCGGGCTTACATACCATAAAGGCGGCCAACGTCTCAGTAGTGCACGGACTTGTAAACCGTGCCGCGGCCGCGTACATGCGAAAAGGAGCTTACCCGCATATATTAGTTAATAAAAGTATTTTCTCCAGACTTAGCTAAATAATGGATTTTTTGTCATGTCGCTTATTAAATATATAGACGAATACGAGAACATAGAATTGCTCATGTTGCGAACATTTCCAAGAGGGATAACTTTTGTAAAACTAACAATAACAATAATAATAATAATTTCCATTTTTCCTGTACTAATTAATGTTATATTTTTAATCATGATTGTAATATTTTTAAATAAAAAACATGTTGCTCAAGTTACACAATTTTTATTTTTGAATGTTTTAACGTTTTCATTTCTCAGGCTTTTTCACCTTCCTGTAACAAAAGTTAGTAATTAATTTTATAAAAATTTAGCTACAAATTATTTGAATACAAGAAAGTGGCTATAAGGCTCAACGCGTCGAGGCGTGTCGCCGCATTTGTTACTATAATAGAATATCCAGTTTAATGTACTGTAGCCCAAAAATATAAATCGTGCGGGAAGCCGCGCCCGCAGATATCGCACACGACGTGTTATACTGACCGTCGTGTACAGTCGACGTAGGCGGTGTGCCGTATGAGGTGCGAAACGTGCGGGAAGCCGCGCCCACAGATATCGCACACGAACGGCCGCTCGCCGGTGTGGTACCTGCAGATATACTCATTATTTAAGTAATTTTATTATTATTTCAACTTTATCTTGTAAAAACATTTAATTCATTTTTTGGGAATGCAGAAAATTTTAACCGACTTCGAAAAAGTAGATTCCTTAATTACAATAGCACATCCCATTTTGCCATAAAATTAATAACCTTGCCTCGATTAGCCGTTTCCAATATAGTGCCTTAAATAAAAATACATATACCTCTCGTGTATCTTCAGATCGCACTTCTTGTAGAACCGCTTGCCGCAGCCAGCGTGCTCACACGCGTACGGCTTGAGACCGACGTGCTCGCACTCTACGTGGTTCTTCAGCTGAAACATCAAATAACGATCATACTAGTAATAAAAAATATTTATACAACGAATTACTTTAAAATTTCTGTTTCCTGGCATATTAAAAACGTCACATTATTATTTATTTATTTGTTTATTACATTTCAAATATTCATTGCCTTTGCCCATTTACCGTATCCAAGTTGTGTAGAGAAGAGAATGTTATGCATATTGCATAACGTTTTTAATAGGTAATTAGCCACAAAAGGATTACAAACAGCAACATAGGTAAAACTTAAACAACCGAAATATAGATTAAACTACATACCCACATAAGATTAATGACAGAAAAAAACAGCGAACTTTGAATAGTCACAGAATAGGAATATATCTTTACTGTGGTTATACGCTGCAGCTTTTTTCGCTGCGCTGCTTAAAAATGTTTCCTGTGACATTAGGGTGCTTGATTCCCTGCTCAATTTTATATGCATTGTATTTTCGCCCAAACGTAAACCGTTAAACAACACTTAATTTACACACAGTTAATTCTGTTGCGCAGTTGGCATCGAAAACGATATAAGCTCACCATCCAAGCGGCGCGGTACACCTTGTCGCACAGATCGCAGCGGTGCGGCGTGCGGACGCGCGGCTCGTGCGCTGCGGCGCGGTGTTTGTTCAGCGTGGAGCGGTAACCGAAACGCGCGCCGCAGATCGCACACGAATGACGACGTAGAGACGGCTCGTGGGTCGCTAAAACGATACACGTCACTCTATGTAAGTGTGTCAGTTCGTCTGTCACTAAAATTAAACCTTATCTGGCCTTAAAAATGTTCTACACGCAACAGTAACATTGATATCCCCTTCAGAATGATGATAAGTAGCTCTACTATGAGTTTCAAGAAATAGTATTTGTTGGTGCTCGATAGCGACTACGAAAATGTTTAGCATAGTAAATTTAGTTCCGCAAGTGACCACTAGAGGCACTGTAAAATTTTCGTTCATATTAAAATTTTTCCACACTTAAAATTTCGAGTATGAATAAATACAATTGCTTACAAACACATGGTAAAGTCACACAGACATCAATGTTGCTGAAGTGTTTGGACAATATTTCTGACACTACCTTTGTACAGTATTTAGTATCTACTGACTTACCAAGATGTGATTTGTAGTTATCTTTCCTCTTAAACACTTTTCCACACTTGCCACAAGTAAAAATGTTTGGTTTTTTATCTTTAGATTTTGTTTTAAGGTCTGATTTGGCGTTTTTATCAATTGTTACTTCAGCAGCTTTATTATCACAAGGTTCACTTATTTTCATAACAACTGGTTGGATGTTGTCAAGCATTTTTTTGTGTTTATCATCCATACTCTGATAATCATCATAATTGTCTTGATCATTTATTTTTTTTGTATTTGCGTCTACAACTCCGATGTTTAACATATCAGTAAGTTGTGCGGCGTCTATTTCGCTATTTAAACTAATTATGAACATATCATCGTCCTCCGTAGATATGTATTGAACATTATTTTCACCAATGAGCTGATTTAGGTTAGCCGCTAAATTGGTGCTGGCTTCTAAATCAACGTCACTTTCGAATATAGTAGAACAATCATTGACAGAGACTGCAGCTTCTATATCGGGTGGTTTTTCAGGGACTGGAGCATTCTGGCTGGGTGCTGGTAGATTTAGGAATTCCTCCGGTAAATGTTCCGACTTCACCTGATATAGAGCGTTCATTAAATCTTGATCAACACTCCGATCGCCGTCGTTGAAGTCCAATAGAAATTGTTTATCGATATAATCGTCGTTCATATTAAAGAAATGATTATTCTGTAGCGTGTCTAAGTCTAGATCGTTACAAAGTAATTCATCGTCCAATATATGTAAAGTATTGATTTCCTTTAAAAACTCAATTTGATTGAGATTGTCATCGTGATTGGTGTAGTTGTAACTATTCAACATCGTGTTTTGAGACGATGTAGCGATGCAGTAGTCATCTTCAGCTGACAAAATATCGTCCACAATGTTATCAACAGTTTTATTTGTGTCCATGTTAGTTTCGTTTACTTTATTATCTTTTTCTGGTTCAACATTATTATTTACATGTGCCCTAAAATAAAAAAAACGGACACATATTACACCAATATTATAAATGAGAAAGCCCATCTAATTTTTATAAAAAATTTAATAAAAAATTAGGAGGAAAATATACAGAAGGATCACCTAACGGAAAGCAACCGCCTGTAACATTAGGAAAGTTGCGTGTTTGCCTTTAGTGATAAAATAGTCTAAGGGAAAGGGAATAAGGTGTTAAGAGTCGGTCTCTGATTAACACATTCACTTGACGTAACACAACGCAAGCGCTCTATACGCCGGTTTACTGTAAGGCCGTGGTATTTCTCTGGTCAGGCTGGCCCATTTCTAAGCATGACACTCTACAACGGCACATTTTTTTGTCAGTGTGTCTGTCGCGCCTTTATATTATATAAATTGTCAAACTCCCGAGTTTCGTAAAAGGCAAAAAAAATATTTGATTTTTAATGTTTCCTTAATATTTCAGCTCAACAATACCTCACACAATGTTCTAGCAAAGCGCTTTTGTATTGAAATGTAGCTCCACATACTCGACAGTGGTTCTTCTTGACACCTTTCTCTTGAATGATAGCCAGTTGGTTATACATCACACAGTTCTTTTGGTGGCGATTCAGTGAAGCTAGCTGAAATCATTATAAATTTAAGACTTCAGTGGAGGAAGGAATTAACAATTTAAAATCTCCCGTTTTTTGCATTTATGCTAAAAACAGGGACCAGACATTTTATATAGTCATAGTCATTTGGACCAGAGAAATTATCAGGGGAAAAATTAACAATTACTACAATAGTGTAAAATGTATGTTATCATTCAATGTAATATTCTGCAGTCTGCACAAATACAAGTTAAAGTCTCTATGAATAGGTGACAAACATTTTTAGTAATTACTAAATATATCTTATTTAAAACATTCTAGTACATAAAGTATAACAAAAAGCGGTTGGGCGAGACTCTCGCGAGAGGCTAACAGGCAAAAGTGCACGTATTTACACTCACTGTGTCTTAAATGAATGAAGTGAATTATTTCCATTGTTTCCATCACCTGTCAATTCATAGAAAATTAATTTTTTCTATGAATTGACAGGCACTGTATGTAAATTAAAATTAAAAAATATATATTTACTCTACCTGCTTAAAACAGGCCCTACACCCTTGACATTTGTAAGGTTTCTCGCTGGTATGTGTCATCATGTGCCTTTTTAAGTTTGATCGGTCTAAAAAACTTTTCTTGCATTGGCCGCAGCAGTACTTCTTAACATCTGTCAAGGAAGAGTCTTGTCAAATAAACAGTAAAAAAATAATGATTCAGTACATTGCATTTAAAAAAACCTCAATACTTATAATTTCGGTCATAGCTATTAAAATTAGTCACAAACATATTCAAAATTCTTATAATTATTACTGACATATTGACATATTCCTAACAAAGTCATAATCTTCATTTTTCACATTGCTCTTATTGTGAGATAACTACCAGGTAGATTTTCTGAATTACGGAATAAAGAGACACAGTCTATTAAAAAGAAATGTGTTGTCACATTAGTCCGAACTCCTAAATACTGGACCAAAATTCTTTATAGTTATTTAGTAAACTGTATTCTACACCTACAGCATATTAAAATTTTAATCTTTAGTAAAAAAAATTGTAAACCATTACCATTGTGAACATCTTGATGTTTTTTCAAATCTGATGGTTTTTGGAATGCTTTGTCACATTGGTCACATTTATGAGGTCTGAAAATAAAAATTAGTATTAATCCCTGCATTCACTCCTTAACTGAACTAAAAATTAATGGAGTAACCTGCTAAATCCAGTTTTCTTAAAATTTAAAAAATGGATTACATACATATTTTAATATATTTCATGACAAAAAAATAATACTATTACAACATTAATACACTATGAATTACCTACCATCAATAACCAACAATACAATCAAATACATATTTAATACTATTATAATGTAATACACTTTTGTTCTATTTTGGTTCTACTTTTGTTCTATTTTTACCTGTTGTTCAAGTGTTTGGCAAACAAGTGTTGCTGGAGCCGCCAAAGTGCTTCAAAAGCCAGAGTACATTGGGGACACTTCCACACTTTGGCCAGGGGCTTATGAGTCAAGCTGTGTTTCATTAAGTCCTGCTTGTTTGGAAATCTTTCATTTGGGCATTTGTCTAAAAATTAACATTTTTGTTAATAACATGAAAATATATACAACTTATTTGATAGATTCTTTATGATTTGTCTGTTATCCTGCTAATGGCACTTTTCAGGATGTCGTGAAACAGACACTAAAGAATATACGATATCAATGTAATTACTAATTAGCACCGTAACTTACCACAGATCCAAACATTTTGTTTGGAGTGAATTCTCAGATGGCCATAGTACTTCTTTGCATTGTCAAATTTCTTGCTACATATCTCACAGTGCAAAGTAGTTGGACCGTTTAAATCTGGCTCCTCGAGAGGTCCATCGGCAGTCAAAAACTGAGCCAATACATCATCACCACCCAAGAGATTGCCTTGGGAAGAAAGAGAGTTGTGAAGACCATAATCGCAATCCTGTGGTTTCTTCTGCAGTAGGTCAGGCAGTTCAGCATCTACAAACTGTTAAGCGACTGTTTTAACGCTATTCATACTTATAATAAGAACATGAAAAGGAAATAAACGACTTACAGACAAACTAAAGTATGTCAAGCTTGACTCCATAATACTGAGCCCGGAGGCGTTCAAAATTTAACAATCATCGATAAACTTTATAATTTGCACACAGCATAGTATTATAAAGTATTTCTATTATTTTATGACGTTTAAATTACAAGAATAAATTAACAATGTAAAAATGGCCTACTCGCCTACTCTGACAATATTTTTTTACTTCTTCCACAAATTGGGGGTATGTATACTAAGACAGATAATCCACTTAAAACATTTTGACGTTCTCAAAAATCAAAATGGAGTTTTGATGTAGAAGCTAGCGCCATCTTTAGATATCGCACGTCAGCTCTGTAGCTATATCAATATTATAGGTTAGGTTAGGTTTCCTAATAAACGTGTGAAGAAACTAAACTTAACAAACACAGATTTCTCAAACACAGAGCCTTCGAAACATCAAAATCCGACACTATAAAACAATATTTTCAAGCCCCATATTTTTATATTATGCTACTTTTTAGCAAATAGGTGTACAAAAATATGTAATTGGTCTTATTTTAATTATACATACTGCATTAAAATATGATGTACAATATAAAATATGATAAATGTACACATTTCGTGCTTTTATTCTAGTTTCAAATCATCATTGGGTATCATTTTATCGAAACCGACATGTAAAACATTTATGATTTAAACGTCAATGCTGACATTATTATAGCCATTATTATTTACACGTACAAAAAACTATGCTTACCGTGAAATAGACAAAAAAAAAACATCATATGTTACCAAAATACCAACATAATGTAAACAGCATAATACAGTTTGCACTTCTTACAACACGGAAAAAATAAACTTAAGTTTGTTATATCTTATTGTAGAAATAGTATAGAGTAGACAGTATAATAAACATGTTTCAAAAGTAGAATAATAAATCTAAAGATACATTTTGTATCTAAGAATATAATGGCATTTTACTGCTGGTGAAAAGAAAACGTATAAAAGCCCTAAGCTAAGCCAGACTTAGCTACTACTGGTTCATACAATAGTATCACCTTAGTTATTATAATTGACGTTTAAAATTTATATGTTATATTAAAATGTATAAAAAGATAAAAATATTTTAAAATATAAAACACTAAAAAACAATTAATATAATGTGACCAGAAATTAATAAACAAATATTAATATTAAACTGTTAAGCCGATTGCATGTTCGTGCGTAATTGTGCGACTTCCTCTCATAGACTAGTAAGGAATACTACCATGATATATATACTACGTAGATACGTATGCAGATGCATTTAATTACGATTTATGGACTTACAACCAAAATTGTAGATCAAGGATAGTTGCGAAATAATGAATCCTAAAATCAACCTAAACCGGTCTATTTGCTATCCCAAGCATTTTCAGACATGGATTATACGTCGACCTGGGAAGTGAGGACCAACATAAATAACACATAATTTATAAATCTTAACCACTTTAGTTCCGAATTAAAAAAAAATCTATGCAGAAACAGCTGATTTTAAAACTTTGACACTTTACAGCTGTTTGCTTTGCTGAGTATCCCTAACTTTATGAATGTGGTTGTTTTTTTAGGATTTTTTAACTTTATTATATAAAATTATTATATAAATAAAAAGCTCCCGGCTTGAATTTATAGGTACATTGGGCAATATTATCATTATCTAAATATCTACAACTATGTCTGGATAAACTGTGATAAAGTAACGCGATAAGATATCACTGTATATATTGATTTTGGAGCGTTTTCACTTATATTTTGTTGTGAAATATTATCGGCGCATCCACCAGAACAATTACAAAATGTGCATTATTTTTCTATACAACGGAGAAAACGATAAGGAAAGTGACTATAGACTAGTTGTAGCTTCAAATAGGGATGAATATTTTTCCCGCGCAGCGCGCTGCCTGGCTGCATGGAAAGAAAATTCAAATATTTACGCAGGTAATTAATTCTGATTTTACAATTTCTAAATTTTCAATTAGTCTGGCACTTCATAAGTTGATCCAAAATGGGACCAGCACTAATGTATTATATTCAGCATACATGCATGTGATAAGTCCATATTTTATCTTCTTTAAATACAGGTAGAGACTTTCAATCCGGTAAGGAAGAAGGAACATGGTTTGGAATAAACATTGAATTAAAGAAAATTGGAGTTCTTCTAAATCTACCTGGAACCACTGGAGAAAATGTTACAAGTATATTTATTGTTATATTGTTTAAAAATTTTTATAAGTACACTTTTTGCATATTTATTTATTTTAAAATGAATAACAAGATGGAGAACAGTTTAATTTAGATTAGTACTAGTGGGAGCTTACTTATTATTATAATAAAAAAATTACAGGTAGAGGAAACATTGTTAGCGAGTATTTGATGAATGATATTACTGCCTTAAAGTATATTGAAACTTTACAACATGGTAATAAATATAATGGATTTGTTTTAGTTAGTGTGGAGTTTGGGTAAGGCATTTTATAAAGTTTATTAAATTTAACAATATTATTGTGACCTTCTGAAGTTGATTGAAGTTGCGAAACATTGTTTTTTTTATTTACAGCAATGCTTGTCCTGTTATTCAAACTTACAACAATAAAACTAATGAATTAAATGAATGGACTGAAGAAATTTTAGGCTTTAGTAATAGTATACCAAAGAATCCATTGAAAAAGGTTGACTATGGCAAGTTTTTACTGAAAGAAATATGTAATAAACACAAAAAAGAAAATGCAAAGAAAGATTTAATTGAGGAATTACTGCATCTTTTACAGAATAAAGATAGGTATGTAACTTTAAAAAAACTACTGCAACTACATCTTTACGTTTTTGGGCTACATAGTAGAGTTAAATACTACTACATAGTATATATTTATATACATTTTTTTTTATTAAAAACTAAAATATTACAAAATATGTTTCAACCAGACATTTGAAAAAAAAATGTAAAAATCAATGATATTTGGTTTTCAGCCAACTACCAGATCTTCAACTTGAAAAGAGAAATCCAAAGTTGTCCAAAGAGTTCAGTTCCATTAATGTAAGAATTCAGGAACAGTATGGGACAAGGTATGTAAATTAAAACAAGATTGCTATTGTATAACAGTTATGAATATAAGATATAACTTATACTGCATACATTTGATACATTAATGTTTGTATGTTGGACATAGCCTATAAAGTAACATTACAAATACCAGACAGGAATGAGAAAGGATAAATAAAAAGTATTCTATTTTCAGAGCTCACACAATATTTATTTTAACCAAATCCGGCAATATTGATCTAATAGAAGTTAGTATGGAGTCACCAATTGATATGAGAAACCCAAAGTGGAGGAGAAGTGAATATAAATTTAATATTTAGGGAATTATATTAAAAGTTATTGGGGTTAATATTAATTAAAAAAATATTGTTATTATTTCTTTTATTGAAATATAATGTTTTATTTACAACTGTTTTTCCTGGTCAACATGACTATATTTATAAATATAAAGTTGTCTGATAAGCCTTAACAAGCATTAATAAGTATTCTACTAAAATAAACATAAAAAACTGTTGTAATATAAAATGGACTATCTTGAGACTTTAAGTTTAAACTTGAAAATTCTTGTAACATTACATGCTCCACTTATCCACGCCAAATTGTGGCGGTACAGAAAATGTTCCATCTTGTTCCATAGCACAGGCCAAAAGTCGGGGTACATCCAGAAGGGTACCTGACATTACAAATGGGAACTTATGCTCTTTACCATCAACATAAGTAAACATAAGTCTTTTGCTTATGAAGTCTTCACTCATTGACAGATTGCCAATTTCAACATAATCTTTTAATGAGGATGAATACATTTCTATGAGTATTCTCAGCGACTCCCAGTTTTTCAACTTGTTGGCTGGTGCAATACTTAGTCTAAAGTGGTACCCCAAATCTGTGTATGTTACTTTCAACAAATTTATAAGCTCCTGCATCAATTTCTCAATTTCCTCCAAATTTTTAGCCACCATAAACCCTTGTATTGCTGAACTCTGACAAACATTAAATAGACTGTTTTCTTTATTATTTGTTGGCTTGTATTGTCTGCCCATAGAGAAATATTTTAAAGGCAGCTTCTGACTTTGCACAACATTTTTTGCGTGATATGCAAAAAATGAGGTCATGGCACTAGAACCAGTTAGGTGTAAGCGATTCTCCATGCCCACATTACTTTCCAGATGGTGGTCCAGCGTGAAGGTTGAATTAGGGTCAGAAGGATCCCCACCACAACCTTCCACTATGAAACTTTTGCAGAAGTCCGGATTTGAAAACTGATCAAAACCAATGTTTCTTAAAATGTTGCTAAAATGAAATTTTGAGCCTAGTTCAAATATAGCTGCATCATTTTTAAGGTAATAGTTTGTGTTGTTCTTGTAGCATATCAAATCTAGTTCTTGTCCAAGGTGCATGTGGTTCTTCTGATTAGATGGGGGAGAACCATACTCAAATATGACCTTCTTTTTGTCTGTTGGTGTTAAGGAATGTAGTCTATTTGGTAACTTTAAATATTCAATGATGGCTGCCTCTTCTGCAGACCAAAGGGGTACTTTTAATTTACTTATGTTTTCTTTAAGTAATTTATGGTGTAGTCTAAGTTTTTCTATGTTAGGGTTGTCAGTGTTTAAATTTTGACCTAGCTCTTTGGAAATTTTGTTCTTGCTATTTATCAGTTCTGTCTTTTTATTCTGTAATTCTTCATAAACACCCCATAAATTTTCTAATTTGCTTAGATTATTTTTTGTTTGACGTTTAGCTAATTCTTCCTGTAAAATATTTTTTCTGCTCAAATACTCAGAGTAGTCCACATGTGGAGTAATATAGATAAAGTTGTCTGTTGCTTTGGGCCCATTTATAAACAATGTAGAACTTCTTTTAGGTTGAATTCTTGTAGCTGTTAAATCTGCTACAATTTTGCTAGATATAATTTTACGAAGCATCTTCAGAGATTTTTTGCTTTTTACTACTACTTATGTCTGCTTCACTATCTTTGTCTGTAATATCTTTCTCTTCAGTATTTTGTGTAACAATTTTCCGCTTATTGGGTAATTTGAAGCTTCCGTGACCTGCGGCTCTCTCCGACTCTTCTATACTGTAAGGTTCTAGTTCTAGAGCCTTTAACCTTCTTTTATGGACCTTTGTTTTAAAATGCTCCTTCAAGGAGTGTTCGTCAATGAAGTATCGAGCGCAATGCAAGCAATAATGTTGCGCAGCACCAGGAAGATCAAGATCTACCTGTTGGTTCAATAGTTTTTCAGCATTTTCTGAAATGAAAATCTGTATTATAACCTAAGAAATATACAGGTAATGTGGAATACATAAAAAAAAGTTTGACTACCGCAGCTTACCCTCTTTTAAATCTACGTCAATTTCATCAAGATCCTTTTTCCTATTGCGAACTCGCCAGCGTTTTTTCAAATGAGTATCTCCCACATGATATTTCTTTCGTTTATATCCACCTGGCATAATAAATTTTTAAAAATTTCAGACAAAACGCACGCACTCAAAACACCACATGCAAAATGCCAAGTGTCAACTGTCACAAATGACAATTGACAATCTGTCAAAACTTTCTATAAATGACGCTTAGGCTATATAACCATGGTCAGTGTCAAATAAAAGGCGGAAAACAAAATTCTTCATAATCGCTGATTTTGTTGTTAATTTTTCAGTACGGTCACTATTCCGATCATTTGGTGCCCTAAATGTAAGTGTACCTAATAACCTTTCCGGGAGTTCTTAAAATTGGTGATTTTTATAGATCTCGATGTGCTCTTTTCGAATTTTTACTTTGCTACCTTAGCCGTGTTCGGTAGCGTTTTTGCATGAGGGCATGCGCGTGCAAAACCTCTTATACGCATGCGCTGTCAATCTAGTCTGCGCAGTATAAAATTACACTGCGCATGCGTCAAAAAACGCTACCGAACACGCCTCTGCCTCTCGCGCCGCCATATGTTTCAATGTACTGGACATTGAAACACGTTCGTACTAGTACGAACGTAGACAGAGTACGAAGTAAAGTCATTGGCGCGTTTTTTGTGGTATTCTAAGGAGGAACAATCGACTTACAATGCACCCTAGTCCCTAATGCACCACTGCAAAATTTAACCCATCTTTCTCTGATTCGCTATTCTCAATGAATCATTTTTTTGAATCAAGGTACAATTTTGCAGCTCTCGGGCGTTTAAACTATTGAATTAAAAAAAATATAGGAAACTGTCTACTTTCATATAATATCTAATTTCAATTCGACTTTATTCGTTGCGCATGACACGCCACGCGTGCCATCGATTTCTTTTCTATGTGCGGAAGGCACGCTAGTCGTGCCATTTA
>JAOTAV010041388.1:0-17921 GCA_026546445.1 Cyclargus thomasi
CGTCGGCGGGATTCGAACCCGCGACCCCCGGCGTAAGCTACCAACGCGCTTACCAACTGAGCCACAGAGGTCGTCTCTCGGACCTTAGATCATTTCAAAGGCTTTTCGTGGTTGATTACCGCTGTCGATCCTGGCAACACAAGACGTGCAGTAGCGGGATTGTGTGGAAAACTAAATTGTGATAATGATGATAGGGAAATGGATAGATTTAGTACTATTTCTCAAAAGACACACTCTGGCGTCGAGTCGAGGCGTCAACGTGTGCGAGGCATATTCATACTAGAAATTTGAACTTTACTATAACATTCATAATAGTTTATGCACATAATGTTGTATACAGGTAGGTCTTAAAATAGAGTACAGTTGGGAACATTCTGCTTTTGAAGCATGCAAAAAATATAAAGTATAATATATAATATTTTGATTTAAATCATATGATTAAATAGATTATGAAAGTAACATTTTCTTAATATAACTTGATGAAACAACAGTAACAATTTCTTAATATAACTTTAAAAAAGTACATATTTCATTTCTGGCAACAACACGAAATAGAATAAATAGGTGAATATTCTGAATTCGAAGACACGTCGATTCTCAATAGCAAATTTGGCAAGTGTTAACTAAAAGTGTTTATTATTAATATGTTAATGCAAATTAAATATGTTCAATTCTAAAATTCCACGCATCATCGTCCGTAGATGGATACTAATTTCTATAAAATTTTGCATAAAAATATATTATTTGCCCATAATGTGCGATTTGAAACGATTCGAATTAACGTACCAGTTAGTACATATAGAAACGCGTTTATTCTCTTGCTATAAAAATGCTGGACGGCTTAACTTAATAGCGTTAAAAGCTTTGAAATTGTTGATTACACTCAGCGTTGTGCGGTGTACAAGTCTGGATTTCCAATTTTCACCGATCAGCAAACTCGACTCGAGTACTATAAAATTGCTTTGCATTTTGATAACATTTACCTCCTCCTGCTTGTTCGTTTTCAAGATAGTGTGAGTGTGACTTCAGGGAAGCGGTATCAGAAACGTTTTAATTTTCTAGATACATATAAGCATAATGACGTATAGTGTATTATATAATATGTAATATTATAGTGAATTAAAAAATATATTGTTATTCTCGTTCCTTTCAACTAACTCTATACCATCATCAATTGCTTTGTTTGGGCGTGAAGGAAGCACAAAAAAAACACATTTTCTCATTTATAATATTACTAGCCTTTTCCAGCGGCTTCGCTTGCATCAAGAAGTATTTTCATACAAACTTTCAATACCTCTTTCACCCTCTGGAAGGGAAATTTCGATATCGGTCCGCTGGAATGTACTCTTTTGTGCTTTTTGGGGTGTTAAATTATCTCCATACCAAATTGCTGCAAAATCGGTTCAGCAGTTTGAGTGCGAAGACGTGAACACACTTTTGAATTCATGACATAAGTAAAAAGTATATGGAAATATACACAATGGACATGCTGAGTTTTGACTTCAATTTTCAACGTCGATGCCAGGGAGATGTTTTGTAACCCCTCCGTCAACTATTTCCCCAAATAAGAAAGTTAGTTCCAAACTAAACAGAACTTGTGTACAAACACGTACCTTTCAATCAACTACAGAAATCGAGTCGATTAATTTGAGCAATAAATTTGATCGCAGGGTCGTGCAAACATGCCGTGTACAATAGATTTAACTAACCAGTAGGCCGAGTACGAACGAACCCACAAATCGGCGTAGGTAGAATAAGAATATTTTTATTTCGTCATTACACAACACATAAAGAACAGCTGATTATTACAATGGTGTAAAGTAACAACACAACAGTCATGTACATAATGTGTGATGTTAAAATTGGCCCAAGCTCAGCTAAACGCAGCAAGCAAGCTTACAAGCAAGCTCGCTGCACTATTCTGCGAGGACCAACGAGTGACTTCACCAAATACAGGTACATATGCAAGTATGCTGCGAAGTGCAGAGCGACGCAGAATCTTAGCGCGCGTCGCCCGATAGGACCATTGCATCAGATTTATAAATTTTAAAAACACCTCTCAGCATACTGGTTCTTTCTGTCCATTGTAGTCGTGTGTTGGCAAACCAATAATCTCAGTATGTAGTTTGTAGATTTGATTGTGCAGACGCCAAAATCTTGTTTAGCAGAGCTATAAATACATTACTTGATAATTAGTTTTCGAAATACGTATAGTATAAGAAATCACGCGATTAAAATAAATAGAGTCACGAAAACAACTAGGAGCATTTTAATGAAGTACTGGTGCACAGATTTGACGTAAGGCTTTGCTGTGTTTGTTGTTAATACCTCGAGTATACTTACCGCCTTGTTGTTTGAAGTCGGCATACTTTTAGGTATGTCTATTCTGATATTATTATCGTATTGTACAATCAGAGAAGTTGAAACAGATACAGATCGCGGATCTAAGTTTTTGTCGAGTTTTGTCACACTCAGTCTACGGTTCACGATTTACATAGAATTGACATATTTCTACCAAATGACGTAGGTTCGTCAAGTGACTCCCTTTGAATTTCCCTCCTTATACTTTCAGTGATTTTTTTTTTAATATTTTGATTTTCTTTTACAGGTAAGTTCCAGAAAAAATTTGACGCTGAGCTAAGTAAGAATAAAGATAATGGAAATCATTTTCCTTCGGGATACCAGGCATTTCAAAACTTGGGCACTTACATACTGGGCACAGCAAAACGGACAATTTTCATACTTGTTTTATGATTAAAAATACGCCTTTTCATTGTGTACTCGAAGCTTAGTTTATGCTTAATAATAAACATTACTACTATTATTATTTATTAGTGCAGAGATGTGTCCTGTTAAGTCAGAAACAATCATATCAACTCATTATTCGGGATTATAACTACTATCTATGGGCATCTAAGCAAATATAATAAAATAAAACAATAAAAAAAAAATTATAAATATGATAATAATAAAAAAAAGTCTACAGCGTGATGGACTTAACGTAATATGAGATAAAATGTAAATCTTGGTGCAAAAAAAAATAAAATTGTAAATTAAAAAAAAAATAATACGGGCATAAGCCTAATCACGTCCTGAAATTTGTAATAAAAAAAACTACTATCTATGATGTAAGCAAAACATGTTACTATAGCCCCGTGATAAAATTAATTTCTAAGGGCCGATTTCACCGCTTCCTCATATTTGTCGAATACGCTATCCGCAAGTTTTTTAACGGTCTCTCCACACACAATCTTTCAAAAAAGTTATGAATTGCCGCCTATTTTGATTGCTTATCAGGAAGCGGTGAAACAGGGCCTAAAGATGTAACATATTTTGTTCTACTAAGTCTTTTGAATTACTGATAAGCCTATAGCCTAGCTATACACAACTTATCCGACACTAATCTGGAAGTGGCGTAAAAGGCCCTACAAATAAATCTACAAATTCTTCAAAACAACAAAACGATTATGATGAATATATAAAAACTTTTAACGAAACGCCTAGCTGGTTGAATTCAAGGCATTTACGATATTGAAGTGGACCATTCGATTTAGGAAATTTGATGCAAAACGATTGCCAAGTAGTTCTGCATTGCAGTCTTCAGCAGATAAACACGGGTCGAATTTATTACTATACACTTCTGGTTAATCCGCAGTGAGTAAGGAAAATATATGTCAGTGTATTCCAAACTTTATAATTGCGACCCTGGTATTAAACAAAATGGAATTCGAAAGGACAAGAACAATGAAAAAAAACCTGGAGGTATTAAATAACATTTATTCTTTATTAGTGCCATGTGCCATAGTGCCGGTTCCAGCTAACATGTCATGGCTTCCATAGTGCCCCGGGCACGAAGGAAAGTTTTTCTAGCCAGGACAGCAAGCTAGTTCTCTTTTGAACTGTCTTGGCTAGGTGACACTGGCTTGTCAACGAATTTATTTACATCAATAGCTTAGAAATTAAGCTAGTTTTATCCACGCGAAGCTAATGTTAGCTTGACTGCTCACTGACGGTAGCTTCCTGTTCCGGCTTGAAAAAAACTAGCCTCATCTTTCATTGGCATTCCCTGGCATAACTATCTGACTTTTTTTATGGGAATGGTACCGACTTCAGAGGTGGTAATCATTTTTTTCTTAAGATAGGAATACTAAATTACTTTCTGGAATAAATCTTATTAAATTAATTAGGGAGTGAATGGGATGTTCTGATTTATTGAAATAATAATGCCGGATTAAAAGTTAGCTGCTCTCGTGGTTCGTGATTCGTGGTTCAACTTGCGAGTATAATTAGTTCATACTATTAGCAAAGACCAAGTTTGCTGTTCGTTCGAATTCCTTTCAATGAGATTTCATTTTAAAAATTATAAAATATTTTTAGTTAAAATGTGTTCGTCTACGAAAAGTGGTCTTTGCGTAAGTTTTTAACAAGATAAATGTTATATATTCAAAAATTGTCTATTATTATAAACTTAAATTTATCAAACGTAGTCTAGAATAAAACCTTAAGTCCAAAGTCTAAAACTATAATAATTTTATGTTTAAAACTTTCAATTTGAAATTTCACGATCGTCAAAACAATTTCAAATCCAATTTATTTGTTTCGCTGAACTGTGTAATTCTAAATGGAAAATTCGTCCAGCCGACTCTCTTCCTATCCACCCCCCGGTATTTAATTCTTTATTCGCTCCCGTTTCTTTCATTAAAAACTTTAGTAGAACACTTTATCAAAACATTGGAATCGTTTGGGATTTTGTAAAATCTCGTCTGACCTTCGTCGCGAGTTATTAAATCTTTTGGATTGGCCCTTAAGTCATTCGGTGGGAATTATTATAATAAATATTGCTGTAAACGGCAAACCAGATGGGTAAATTTAAATTTGGAACTTCTTACATTTTACATTGCAATTTCAAAAGAATCTGTCAAGGGACAAACACAAAGGATTCGAGATGTATGAAGATGACCTCTATGGGTCAGATCGCCCAGAAGGGAGACCTTTGTGTAATATATTCTATTAACAATTCCTTAGTAAACCTTCTGTACCGAAGTGTTTTCTAAACGATTGCTTAATGTATTTGTAGGATGGTGGTACTTGTTTGAGGGAATCCGAAGACAACGTATTTTTATAATATCAAGTAAAGAGATTACTCAATTTTGCCTCCAGCGTCATACGAGTTATGAACATCGTGCCAAAGATGAGTGTCGACGGTATCTTTGGGGACGAAGGGTTTCGAAACACATGAGAAATCACTATGCAATTATTTGTTTGCCAGCAACGTGCATCGTGTGTCGGTTGCTTCACAGAAACCGTATAATACACACACAACATATTTTTCTCTTATATTGGCCCATTCGCAATTCAAATATGGAAACAAAGATATATCATATCGGCTCCAGTGATGGAATACTGCGCTTGCAACTGTAGCCAATCATTTAAAGTGTGAGCTATCGTTTTCCGATGCCATAAAGACAGAACGAGTCTAAGCCACCACGCCTATTCCATTTATTCCAATCTGCGGGCCTCTGTTGACTTTCAGATTTAGCAAACTTAATTTGGTAATTGCGGACCCGGATGGACTTATTGCCGGGATAATAAACTTGCGCTCTTGTTTTTTCGCTGACTCTCAAGATTCATAATGATCTATTATATATTGCTACGTCAATTGCATCTTTTAAACAAGGGAAGGCCCAACCTCCCAAAAAAAACTTGTGACTCTTCGAATGTCACGAGTATCCATAGGCGCCGGCAGTTGCTTTTTAACAGGTAGGATGTCTGCTCGCTTGCCCTCTAAATTAAAAAAAAAAAACAGAAAGTAAGCCCGGCAGAAAATAGTGATATGTGGCAAAGGCTGTTTGAGCTTAAGCTAGTTTGAGATTGTAAGCAAGATTTGAATTTAAAGTACAGTTTTCGATGACGATTAAATGTGAAACGACTAAATTACAATATATATGCCTTTTCAAAACTCCATTTACAATATTTATCTTAATGCAGATTGTGCTATTAAAAAGTGTAACAAGCACACGAAATTAAGTTGGACGATATTTATTCTGGCGTGGCGTTCAAGTATTCTATTTGCCGTAACTGGGACAGTTTTTCACTGGGAATTCTAGCCAAGGAGTGATTTTTGTCGCGCAGAAATTCCATTTTGGCCGAAGTAATTATTCAGTCCGAGTGAGCTCAGACGACGTATAAATCTTAATCGGCAGCAGTTTTATGTGCGATCACATAGTTCGCAACAGCTGGGATTGGTAAATGAGAAAACTTGTTAATGTTCCGAAATCAAACTCGATGGAAATATTTTTTTGTCCCCTTGCGAGTACTAGCGAGTAGTTGCTGAGGGAGAGCCATGCTTCGGCATGAATGGGTCGGCTCGACCGGAGTAATACCACGACCTTACAGGAAACTACAAAAAACGACACTTCGTCGAGGGAGGGACGGCCGCAGTCACGGAGCTCTTTTTCTTAAGCGCTGCTGCTGCATATAAGATAGTCAAAAAGATAGACATCACACACCACACGGATTCTGACTGGACATGGCAGATTTGCCTTCTTCTTGCCTAGGTTCAATTTGAAGGAGGATCCGTCATGCCTGTGTCAGCCAGGAGTTGAGGAGGCAGTTCCTCACCTGTTATTCGGGTGTCCAATTTTTGCTAGCAGTATATATGATACTGAGCAAAAACTGGGCACATCGGTAACGTGTGAGAATCTTAATCTTCTATCTATCCTGGGGGGGCAAAAAAAGTAAGGTATTTTTGGCCTACTGTCAAATGATAGTGAAAGTGGTCAATAAAAGAATATTGTTGTGATGCTAGTCTTAGGTTTTCTATTGTGTAAGTAAAACTGTGATATTAGGGTTAGTTAAATGTTGTGCCGTTTTAATCATGATTTATTTATATAATTTGAATTTTATTTGTATTGAATTGTAATTTATTTTGACATTTTTATATATAGAATTTTAATTGGAAATTTAATTTCAACAATAATGATTATTATTTAAAAAAACAACAATAATGTCAGAAATAAGAAACTGTATTAGATCATAACAAGCCCTGATTATGTTAGGGGGAGGTTTAATAAAAAAAAAGATCACTATGTCAGTTTCGTTTACCAATATAGACTTTGATGTTTGGTTATTGTGCTTTCCTTATTAGCAAAAAATGCCTTGGACCGGAGTTAAGCTACAATAACGAGATTTTTTTCTGCGACATTGTGTGTTAGCAATTTATTTGTTACCGTCAGAAGAAAATATCTGACGTTCATTCCTTACATTATGACCTGACACCAATCCAATACCTAACTTAATGTAATACCCAGAACTCTAGAATATTCCATTCTGCCCTAAGAAATAACCACTGTCAGAATATACATAACTTAGAGCATGCTGACTTAAAACAAATTGAAAAATCAGCGCGCGGATACGACCTTGGCAACTTCGACAAGGCACTAACCATACCCTCTAAGGCCTAAGTATACAGCAAGGCCTCAAACATATTAGTTCCGAGAACTCTCCTAGTTCGGATTACTGTAATTCTGTCCATGTAGATTGTGGACTCATCGACTGAGTATGGGTCAATTTCTCTGACAGTACATCAGTTACGCCGCCATAGTTACCTAACTTTATTTACTAACGGGAACTCTAGAATGAATCGCCCAAGGAAATAACCACAGGGGACACGACGTGTTTGCAATGCGGGTCGAATCTTGGACCGATTCCATGAATTCTTTGCATGCACCGTATAGTCACAATACAAATGTTTATCTGCAGTAGCATAACTCTAGCACAGTTCATTTCTTAGTCCTTGAAACTAGGTCGTAGTAAGTGGGAAATTTTATAAAGTGGTATCAATGCACAGACGTGAGCATATAACATTCTATTGTTATATTCTTATACACCTCAAAGTTATGCGATATTTCGCTTGTATGACAGCGTATCTATTCGGCGCTCGTCAGTAAAATATACAAGAGATCGCCCACAACTCCCTTACGCTTTAATTAGTTTCGCGTTGGAACCGTAAATTTTATTAGGTTACAAGGTAATCTTTGTGGCAATCGATTCAATGAAGAAATAGTAAGACAGACATACACGGTTTAGCATTTTTTTAACTTTAGTATAGATATTCTACTGTATATAAATTATATTGTGATATCACTTCGTGGTTGTTTTTGATTGCAATCAGCTGTCTACATCTGGATACTTTTATCAGCTATATTTTAGTTGTTATTTGCACTCAAACACATTATGTGCTTAAATATTTGAATAGGGTTTCAAATGAAAGGCTTTAAAAAGCTATTCTAGAAATGTTTAACTAGTCCTTTTCTGAGATATTGAAAATGTCACACGACAGAAAGGAACAGGGAATCTTGATTAGCTAAACGCTGTTTAAATATTTTTATGAATAAGGGGGGTTAACGTTTAAATTGCAATGGTTCCTGCCGTCGAGTTTTACGTTTTTTAGACATTTAGCTTGTTTATATTGTAAAGCGTATTATTTTATCACGTAACTTAGTAAATATTATATCTATCGTGTATCCCTAACGCGCACGGTTAATTCCCGTCAAGCTTGACTTGTCTTTGCGGACGAATGGTAACAGCCGTAAATCCCAAAATTCTCAGAACCGTCATAAAATTAATTCTCAACACTAAACACATTGATGTGTCTGACCTGAGCCGATAAGACCGAGCACATACAGGGTTATGTACGATGCCGCGTGGGATATTTATTACCCCATCACGGGTAAATGATTTCACAGATTACTCTAATTGAGTACAGTAAAATTGGGATGTTTATTAGGGTTAGATTTCAATACGTGCACGACCAGTCTAATTTATTTGTTGGAATGTTGCGGTGGACGATTTTTTAAACTTTCTTTTTTTGAACTTTGAACTTTTATTAAATATGGTTTAAGGGTTATTATGATGTATGCCTAATATGCTAAGAGTGTAGGAGCCAGGTTGATTTTTTTTTCTATTTTTAAAAAGGGGTCGTCTATGGGCTTTTTGCCCATATCCTTTGTTTCATTCTCTTTTTATTATACTTGTATACTTTTTAATATATCTCTTTTTATTAACTTTTTATTTGAATTTTATAACATAATATGGTCATTCCATAGTTATAATGAAAAAAATTGTCTCTCACTCAATCAACACATTCCGCAGTATCCCTTCATCAAATATTATGAACACATGTCAACTAACCTTCTTTCAATTCACCGGAATGAATGCGAAGACACGGTTTCAGCGTCACCTTACGATTCTTGTGCTCTAGGCTGCAGCCTAATCATCCTATGGACTAATCAGGCCCCGCGTTTTGGTGGTGGTAATACCACATCTATTCCGACCCAAGACGTTAGCTTCGCTTTCGTTAGCTTTCTCACGTTCGTTCGTTCGTTTAGTAGGTGTCAAAGCGGACGTAGTCGCAGGCAGCGCTTACGTCATATGAGCGTGCCTAGTATCGCTAGTGGATGTATTTAGCTGCATACATCCTCGCAACACAATATCGGAATAGTTTCTATAATGAAATTCCTGGCGAGCCGTCTGCCCAACGAAAGGTATCTTGGAACTGCGCCATGCAACTAAGTCTTTTAATTACTACTCTGTTGGATATCATTTGTGATAGACTCAAAGTTCACCGAAGAATTTTTTGTGCGAAATTGGAAAGACTCATGTCTTATTGTGCCCGAATAGTTTTTTGTCGACTTGTGTTTATTTTTTCCATTCTAATGGAATGTTACTTTTCCTTTTGATAGTATTTTCTTTGAAAGTGGTTTTTGCCTCCCTAAACTGTTTTCTTAAAAACGATGGAGCCGTCTTTTTTGGGGCGAGTTTTAAGACTCGATGCAGACCGTAAAGGTCAGGATGTCAGATTTTCGCACGCGACCGACATCGACAAAGATTCAAATAAAATGCGATTTTATGAGCTGTACCTCGTAAACCGGGCGTTTGTGGTGTCTTTTGGCTGACCGTATTAAAATTTTCTTGCTCAAAGCGAATCCGCGCCATTGCGATACAACACTTCACTTTGTGTGAAATCGATGACAACTTAATGACGAGATAAAATTAAATTACAATAAAACCGGCCAGGTGCGAGTCGGACTCGCGCACGAAGGGTTCTGTACTGGTACAGAACAAAAAATTGGATAAACGCATTTTTGAAAGTTTTAAATGTATAAAAAAGTTTTAAAATTTATAAAAAAAGTAAAAAAAAAAAATATGAAAACGTAAAAATTAATAAAACAAAGTCATAGACAGACATCGAAGTCTTAGTAATCCCGTTTTTACCCTTTGGGTACTGAACCCAAAAAAAGAACTTAAAGGAACCCTCACAATGATGCAGCAGCGAGTTGACCCTAAAAACCGATCGCTTTCCAATTAGACAAAAAACCAATATTCGTTCGAAGTTCAAATTTAATTACGATATCGTTCGGAACAATGCGGAAATTCAAATCTGACGGGTGTCCGACTAACCGATGAACCGACCGCCGCAGTAATATTCGGTAGTGCCAAAGTTTGGAAGGTATATAGAAGGCCAACATCGTACTAAACCATCTCGAGCTCGGAGATCGGACGCACGCAACATACACGTCATCGTAATTTTAAATTAAAACTAAATAGCTGGCCAAAATATTGACCACTTTTAGCAATTTGTAATATTTCTATTATGAATATTAAAACTTAACATGTATGCTGTTTCAATATTCATATTTCACGTACAAATAAATCGATACTTATTATAGCACGTCGCATCGTTACACATCGCAGTGGCATAAAAATTTTCGTTGTAAAATTTTAATTTAATGACTGAGTTGCTTAGCTGTATTTTGTATTGTGGTAATGTTGTGGACGTTGAGTGATGTGTTGTCATACCAGCCTATCGCCTTTACAAATGGAGGCAAGTCCCGTTTGTTACAAATTCAATTTGTATGCCATTTGTTACTTGTAATATATAGCGAACTTGTTAATTTCTTTTAATGATGAAAGTACTTATTATGTTTTATAGTATATGCTACATTTAAAAACTAATTTACCGCGTGACAACCTTTATTTTCTGGCATAAAAATATCCTATGTCCTTTACCTACCTATCTATTCTAAATTTCAGTTTCAGTCTAACGGCTCGGGCCAGAAAAGGTGACAGACAGACTGATACACTTTCACATTTTCCATGTTAGTATGAGTTGTTTTAATTTTAATTGACTACCGGAATCATAATCACAAGAAATATTTATTCAGTTATCCATGCCTTCTAACAGTATAAGTTAACGTACTAGCTATTTTCGCGTACTTACCGCACTTGCTAAGTTCTCAAAGTTGAAAACATGGTAATGAGGAACTCAGATGGTAATAAGTCAAGTTGTGCGGCACCGCGATGTATGAACTGTGCCATAGTATAAAAACTACACAGTAGTGTGACTGTAGAGTGCTCACGAACCGTCAAGTGGTTTAGTAAAATATTGAAAGTGAACACAGAAGTGTGTGTTTTCGAACCGATCTGGCGCCAAATTTTACTTTTGAATGATGAGGGTAAAAATAAGTTACGCCAGGACTGTGACAGAAGACAGAGAGACTTCCACTCCCGTCTCCCACACCGGCGAAGTATTCTGTGTATGCATTTTAGTCGGGTCGTAGAGAAGATGTTGGCTACTGTATGTGACGATTACACTATAGTATGAACATGTTGAGGTTGTCAAGCGCACTGCGGATTCTGCAATTAGTTGATATTATGTTTTACGTTTTAAGTCACGATATATTTTTAATGTGGATACTTGATAGAATAAAAAAAAGAACATACGGGCTTATTTTACTACTTACTCATAAAGTGCCGGGTAGCCGTTATTTATGTAATCTATGTGTAGGTAATAATAAAGTGAAAAATTATTTGTATTTTTGTATGTTTGTATTAATAAACTCAACAAGTACTGAATTTTTTAAATCCGTTTTAGTACCAAAAAAAGAGCATACAGACTTCTTTTACTACTTACTAATAAAGTGCCGGGTAGCCGTTGGTTATGTAATCTACATCTAGGTAAAGAACTTAACAAAACGTACAGATTTTTTTTAATCAGTTTTAGTACCTTTTGAGTTGTTTTCGTAACAAACAAATATAAAAATCTGGTTTTCTTTTAATTTGAAGCGTAGATGTAGATGACTGGAAGAAATTACTGGGTAGTACTAAGGCTGCCTTTGTGTTATACTTGTGTTTTAAGAATGTTGAAAGGTTGTCGACCGTAAATATTCAAATCTATCGAACTTTAAAAATATAATCTATTCTCAATTTAATCACAGACTTCAATTTGGCATAAAGGTCTCCTTACCAGGTCATTGAATTTTATTAAAAATACATGGACGTCAACCATAAACAATAGAATATTTCGTGTATGATTATCGTGCCATATCAAAATATTCTAGTGTGCGTTTTGTAGTGTGCGTAGCGTTTTATTTATTAAAAATATGCAAGATAAAAACAAATTTTAAAATAATATTGGTATTGCACGCTCTTCCTCTATGTCAACTATAACTGGGAGAAATTTCATGCTTTTACATCTACGCGTCTTTCGTAAAAAGGGGCTATATATTGTCCGTTCGCGTATAATATATTATGTGTGCACAATGATGAATATTTAATACCATTATTTTATCTGCTTTGATATAATTTTATCTGCTTTGATAATTTGTGAAACACCTTTTAAAAGTGTTACTAGAAAGTTCGTTTTTTGGGGTTCCTTTTTACCAGTAATCTCATTTTCCATTTTCTAGAATATCTCAACATTCTTATAAAATTCTTCCTCACTCGAAAATCTTGTGTATGACAAATTATATACGAATTTTCTTTTCATTCCGCGTAACATTGACTCGGCAAAGCCGCTTTGATTGAAAAAGTGAAATTCCCTCTTTACAAATGAAGTGTCAGTCTTGGCAATTTCACGCTCGTATGAAAATGAGTGAAAGGCAAACAAGAGTATTGACTTTTTGTTTTGTTAGGTACAAGTTTTAAATTAGGTATATTATTTATCTGCATCAAAAAAAATTACTTTCAATTATTAAATTTGTTACATTTAAGTATTTCAATATGCCTTGAAGCCTAGGAAATGTTTTGTATATCAAGAAAAATGGCGTTTGGACTAATAAACGGATCCTGTAAGGTCTTTGGCCCTCCTAAAGAGTCCCCTGACCCCTAGTTACGAGGATGGTGAGGGCTCTTTTTTGTCTTTAAAAGAAATCGTGTTTTGATTCCACGAGAATGAAGCCGCGTAATAAAGTTAGTTAGAAGCTTTTCTAGTAAGATTATCATTAATGATAGACTCTAAATTTTAGATATTTATATTATAAAATTTAGAGTCTATCATTGGCATCCTAATGCAACTGGCCGGCAAATGAAACGTTTTCAATACTGTCTTATTACTTCCCTCACTTGCAATATCCCGCGTCCATTCGGCATCGGCTTAGCCACGTTTACTCAACTTCAATTTGTATAAGGATTTTCTTTTGAGAACAGCTAAGATTAACTCCATGAAGTCTTATATTTGTTAAATAACATTCAACGTTAATTGCACTATTGAAGCCCATTAATAATGCATTTTCGGAAAGCTTTAAGTGCTATTATTTAATCGTCTAAACTTGGCACAAAACTTTATACAAAATGTTTAAATTTGAAAGAAATTGCCAACTTATTTTGATCCAATCATAACTGGTGTCGAATGACACCTAACTTAAAATTACGTTAACTTAACATCCAAGTAATTTTGTGCAATTTAAACTAGGATTTTTGATAGTAAAAGAGGTTTGAATAGAAATGGAGAGCACAGCTTATACAGCCTGGTCATTTTCCATATTTGATTCCACAAATGATTATTAAATTGTGCACGTGGAACGTAAAGCGATTATGAACGAATTAGATCTCGATGCAGCGAGCGAAGCAACATAATATGCATACATATATTCATTTGATGTAATTTTCTAGAGCCTGAAATAGTTTGCAGATAGCCTTAATCTTGTTATAGAGTAACCCAACCAAAGTCGTATTAATGTTTTAGACATTAACGTGACTTTGGATGGACTATCGATAATCGTGCAAGCGTCCACATAGTTGACCGTAATACTTTGTGAACTAGTCGATAAAAGGAGAAAATAGATGAATGTCGGAGGACAGAGTCGAGTATGCCCTCTATACAATTATATAAATATATTCCGCAGATTATGAAGAACAATCGTAAAAGATACGTACGATCTGTCGACGGAAAAATCGTAAAGGATGATTACGATTTGTTATTTTTTCCGCTCCGGTCGATCTGTGAGTTCGACGTGAACAACTAGTTACAGTATCGACCTTAGCAGTGACATTTGCGCGAGTCGGGGGCGTCCTGGGTTATACTGGGCGCCTACCTGAGCGTATTAACGAGCAAGCCGACAAGTCTCCTCCACTCAATAACATCATTAAAATGCACGTAGCATTTCACAAAGGTCGGTCAACATGTGTTACAGCGACTCGTTGTAGGTTGCCTTTTTTATCGGTGTTACATATTACAGGTATTGATTTTGTAAGGTGTATGTATAAATCCCTCTGGAGTTTGGATCGCTAGTAGGGGATACCTTAGATACAGAAAGCGTATTAAAAATGGAAACTTACTGCTGTTGTCAAGAGGTGAAATATATAGAATTCTATCTGTTGCCCGCGACTCCGTCCGTGTGGTAACTTTTCTCTTGAGATTTTTTCTGATTTTTTTTTCTATAAACCTCACGAAGCCCGAGACCTTTCCAACGAATGGAAAAACCGTGAAAATCAGGTCATGCGTTTAGGAGTTATAGCGTCAGGAAGAAAAACGCGACTTTTTTCAATATTATCAATAGATTTCGAATAATACATAAACTTTCAGCTAGCTACGAACGCCTTAGAAATAAATACGAACAAAACAATTCTAATTGTTAATTGAATCAATCGACCAAAAACTCCCGATTTCCGGTATAGTTCTCAATACAATGGAACAAAACCGAAATTAAATTAGAAACCTCTTTTGGCTTTGTTTACATGAGTAATGTAAGCTAAATAGCAAAAGTAATTTATGTCTTAACCTTTCCTAATTTAAATACGAATAAATATTTTGACTTTCATTAGGTTTAATAATAATAATCAGTCTTTTATATTTTAGAAGTGTAGTAGCATATGATTCTTTATTAAAATTATAATCTCCCCAGACTTGTTCTATTTAAAATGGTGTCTGGGACCGTCCGACAAGTCTTTCGAAAAATGTATACTGAGCTAGCTTTTGTCGGCGGCTTCATTCGCATTAAGAAGTGTTTTCATAAAAACTTCCATCCTTTGTTTCACCCCCTGCGGGTAGAATTTCAAAAAACTCTTGAACACGTATCTATTAATCTTAAATCAGCAGCTTAGAAATGAAATTTCAGATCTTCTTCTTCGTCGTTCTAAAATTTCAACTTAGGAAATGACGCACTTTCGTAGAAAAAGTCTTAAAGACACTTTTACCTCTTTTTCCCCCCTTGGGGGTAGAATTAAAAGAAATGCTTAAACACGTATCGTTCGGTGATGGGTGCTCTATACATATCTAGTTACTAACTTAAAATTCACACAAATCATTATCAGTAGCAATAACCTGCATATAATGGGGCTTCAGCAAATTGAATCACAAAGAACATCCCAGGATAAAGTAACAAGTCGGTGAGAATCCGAGCTTCGATAGCGGCGCAAACATTTTCTAGACAACTGACGCAAACTACGCCATAAAAAACAAAGAAGACACAAGGGGTTGGAAACAGATGTTTTACGTAGAAAGTTGCTTTCACCTTTCTGGAGTTAATATTGCAAAGAATATAACTTTTACGTTAGTAAATTTAAGCAAAACATGATTTTTAAAAACACTTAAATTAGATGACTTGTAAGCTTTGTTGCGAAGTTGTAATCGAGATTGTGGCGCGCTTATTTACGAGAAACAAAATCGATTTGATGCTAATTTGAAAACTTACAGCGTTTAAACGTGATCACGTTTAAAAGTTGTTACCAAGAGACGCTTAGTGCTGTTTCGTAGTTGCAAAAAATGCATCAAATATTATGAAACTTACTACTTTGAGGTAGTTATTAGTTAGTATTCGTTAGAAGCTTTCTTTGTTGGCAGAAAATTCGAAAATCGCGTAAAAATATGCATATTCTAACTGTAGGGGTTACCCTTTGATAGAGATGCTAATGCTGCTAGATGCTGGGATGACAGATGCTGGATGTTAAGATGCTGGTTGCTGGGTGCTGCTGATATGCTTGCTGATAGTGATGATGGAGATTAAATAACACCCAGCTGATGCTTGATAATAATGTGTTTTATTTTATTGTAAATGTTTACATTTATATGTACAAACTACAAATATGATGATTGGGCAAAAGGTACGAGTTCAACGAAACGCACAAGCTTAATCTGAGGCGCTCGAGTAAGTCTAAAATTCGTCTCTTGGGCTCCTTTTCTATTATGAGTAGAACCGGTTCTGAGATAACCGGGTATTTAATTTATTAGAACCGGTTCTGGGCAATTCACCCGGGTAAAACCGGTAACCCGTTTCGACTGCCGCTGGAACCGGGTATGAAAAATCTGAAATCGGTTTCGGTTCTGCTTGCCCTAGTTAATGGGGCGGAGGGCTCAGTTGCTCGTGTAAACATTCCTCTGCCGTAAACAAGGAAAAGCTGAGATGGCAGATGTGGCCAGGGTTGTCGACGCTGAGATATATATTTTTTTGAATTTTATAAAAACGACACATGATTGGATTAAGCCGACCTATATACCTGTATATGAGAAAATTATGTTTTGGGATTTTTAGTCTGTGTCTACTGAATATGTACTGCCGTCTACTCCCTGAAATTCAGAGTACTTGATTGGACCTACGAGTTTTGGACACGCATTGGCATAAAATGAATTATTAATGACATTTCAATCTGGTAATTGTTGATAACTATATTAATAATATAGTAAGATTTAATGAACAATTGTAAATTGGAAATGTGAAATCCAAAGAGGAAATGACTTTGATTCCTACGACTCTGCCCCCCCCTAAAAAGGTACACTACGCAATATCGCTAACAGCAATTCATTTTGTTATTTTTCTTGTAAATAACTACTGATTTTTCAAAACGGTGATTTTACAATTGATTTAAATTGATTTTGAAATAACTTTTTTCATCAAAACTATGAGTTTTTTTTAACAAAATATACTAAAACGAATTGTGGAGCAATTCCTATGCAATATTGCTGTTACGACCTTTTTTAGGTCCCCTGATAGATGCCCTGTGTCACCATAAAGTAAATTCTAACTTCTAACGATATACATTTTGTCACTTTAGACGTGCAAAAAGGTTTATTGATGTCACTTAAACCATTTCTCTAGTAGGTGTCAATAGGGTTGACGGCAATACAACAGTTTTTAACCGACTTCAAAAAACGAGGAGGTTATATGGTCGGCTGTGGATATATATTTTTTTCCCGTTGTAGTTTTGTTTTGGCTTGACCCTTCATCTGGTACATCTTGTTTCCTATGACGTATAACTAAAGGTACAATCAGAGAGTTGAAACAGATACAGATTGTGGATCTAAGTAATTTAGTCGGGAAATGTCAAACTCAGTCGACAGAAAACGATATACACGTTCCAATAGACACGTTCCGACCAAATGACGCAGGTCCGTCAACTGGCTCTCTTTCAATTTTTTTCACCACACATTCCCGACACCTGTATCTCCTGTGTCGCCAGGATCGGTAGCGGTATCCAACCACGAAAACCCGTAGATACGATCTCAGGGAGCCCGAGGTACGTGCTAAAGCTGTCTTGGAACCCCGCAACGAAATTTATTAGAAGAAAATAGGAGGAGTAGGAAATACCAGATTTTCCCTCCCCGTACAAAGCGGGAGACAGCACAAAGTTGCAATGACCGAAAG
>JAOTAV010041399.1:0-17913 GCA_026546445.1 Cyclargus thomasi
TCCCTCGGGTACTTAGCACAGGGCCAGACTGACGTGGTGTAAAGCGTCCATAGATATTATTATTATTATTATTATTAATTGCACCTAATAATTACAATTACACTAGGTATAATTTGTAGCAAGTAATTAACATACAACAAGCAAATACCGGTTAAAGTACGGCCAGTATTACCACCGTTTGTCCACCGCTGCCGTCAACCGACAACAAGATTATTTCTAAAATTCCACTACACTACACCACAAGACATAGACAACAGGTTTGATTTTTCTTTACGTCACTACACACGGCGAATGTCGATAAAAAATGAAACGTAAACGGTAATCCAGACCTAGGTCGTAAAGTGACATTTTAATAGTCCGAAAAATATTGTTAAAGGGCGTTGTACACGGCGGGAACAAACATCACGCAAAGGTGATGATGCAATGCATTTTCAATCTTGATCTGAAGGTGCATTTTAGATATTAATGTTGTAAATGTTCGTGTTTGGCAAACCTTGATGTCAAACACGACCCTGATGCACTCCTAATTGCACACTCAGTTCATGGCGTAAGATTGAATTGAGGGTGCATCTTTGCATATTAATGTTGTAAATGGTGTCCATCGAGTATTTCAATCGTCCGCCATGAACTGAGGGTGCAATTTGGATTGCATCAAAGTGCACCATTGCGTGATGTTTGTTCCCGCCGTGTAGAAGGCCCATAAGGGTGACGGCCGACAGTTGACAAACGACCTACTGCTGTACGGGCTTAGTCATCGTGTTTGCAAAACAATAAGAACTGCGACGATGAGGGTCACGGCTAGTACCTAAACGCGACAAATATGCGTGAAAACGTTGACGCCACTGCATATTTTATTTAAATATGCTGCATATAGCGGATTATAAATAGTATGTACGAGTTAATAAAACTGACCGATGCCGGGATACGAGGCCAGTTATTGAAGCCAGGATAGCAAGCTAGTTCTCTTTTGAACGGTCTTGAATTGCAGACACTGCCTTGTCATCTAGTTTACTTGCTTAGAAATTAAGCAAGTTTTATCTATGCGAAATTACGAAGCCTACTAGCTTGACAACTTACTGACTTTCCCGGTCTTGACCGATGTTCTCGGTTTCTCAGGGAACAACAGGTGACTGTTCACTGATGGCTTTGATATCAATGTAACCAATCAACAATGCTATTGGTAAGGTAAACTCGTGTCGAAAACACCTCAGCTATCGTCCATTAGAGTCTAGGCGTTATTGTTATGAATATAAATATTCAAAGTCAATATATAACCAGCATTGCACGGTGTACTCTTAAGCGTCAGCATATACCAAGGTAGCCGATAAGAAACGAGAAAAAGTTAATAAATTCCCCAGTCGGGATCAACGACCGCCACCAATAATACACAAAACCATTACAAGTAATAAATAATAACACGTTATAAATAGCTAACGTTTATCTGAATCGGGTCAATCACCTTCGATCGCGATATTAAAATTTATAAAAACAATGTTTTTATATCATTGACATGAATATTCTAGTACCGCACGTCTGGACGCTGGCCAAGACTCGTTTTATTTGGGTTTTATTTATTTATTAATCAACTCTCATTCAAAATCATTGGCCTCCTTCTCGTGCCGCATTCGAGCAAAAGTGTACTCGTCTAATCTTAAATTAAGCGTACATACGTAAAATCAACGAACGTTGGTATCTGTATACTATCATATCTTCAAGATTTTATTACTAAAAGAAGGCAGTTTCCTAATAATCACCTTGAAAAGTGCATAGCAATTGATTTTGTCACTTAGAATGAGAGTTGGAGACACGAAACTCTAAGTCAGGCGCGAGTATAATCTATATATTAATACGCGAGCGTAAAACTTTGTACCCCTTTTTAAGAGAGATGCAAGAGCATGGAATTTTTCCCAGTTATAGTTGATGTGGAGGAGGAGCGTGGAATACCAATGTTATTTTAAAATATGCTTTAATTTTGGATATTTTTAATAAATGAAACTCTACGCAAACTACAATTTTTTTACATGACACGATAATCATACACGAAATAATCTTTTGATTATAGTTTACGTCTCCCAGTTGTAGTCGATACGGAGGAGGAGCGTGGAATACCAATATTATTTTAAAATATGCTTAAATTTTACATATTTTTAATAATAAAAAAGTTACGCACACTACAATATTTTGACATGGCACGATATTCATACACGAAATTCTCTTTAGTCTATGGTTAAAGTTTGTTTATTTTTTTTTAATAAAATGACTCTGTGTCTAATGTAATAAAATGAGTCTGTGATTGAATTAAAAATAGATTATAGTTTTTATAGCTCCTCTATACGATGAATTTAAAAATTTATGGTCGAATTTCGACCACAGGGCGACCTCTAGTACATACAATAATTTAACAACACCCAGTGGCGTATCTACAAGGTGGCAAACCGGCAAAATGCCGCGGGCCCCTAGCCGGAAGGGGTCCGCCCCTAGACAAGTGGCAAGCGATTGTTTTTTACAATAATCGATTGACGTGTTTTTGTATTAGATTGACATAGTGGAACGAAAACGAATTTGCCACGAACGGTATAGTTACGCCACTGACAATAATACCTCTAGTTGCTATTACAATTTGTCAAGACTGGAAGTAATCCCTTAATCAGTAGTCACTATGCACTTAAAGGAGAAAACTCTTATCATACCCTAAAAAACGCAGTAAACCTAAACTCCTAAGTATAGCATAATAACAAGCGCAAAGTAGAACCAAAGAAAGCCAGTATGTTGTAAACCATAATGTAATAGTATGTATGAATCATAATGTAATTCGCATTATTGTTGAATTGCAGCAGTGCGCGCCAAAGGACTTGAACAAAGCCGTGTTACGCATGTAGGTGCACACTTTACCGTAAACATTTTTTCTAGTAAAAAAAGCATGCGAGTTTAAAAACAATGGATTTTATATTTGAAGTTTGAACTGGTTAAAATCGTATAATAATCCAGTATACGTGGAATATGAGAATTGTGCAAAAGTTTCAATTTGCAAAACAGTTTTCTGATTTCAAATTATTATCGAACTATTACAAGCATTAACTGTAGCCTTTAAATACCTAAGGTACTAAAGTTATGTATGTAGATACAAGAAATCTGGGACCTGACGTTACCATATACACAACCAACTTTACTACGCCAAGGAAAACCAGCTGACACGTGAACTTTTACATCCTTATAGAGTGCTGACAGATACAACGTGTAACATAGCACCCCGAATCTAAGTACTACTAGTCCAACTTCTCAAACTTTTCCTTGCTACAATTAGAAGCAGAATTGAAGACATAAGAGGAAGAAGCGAATAACATTTTACAACTTTCTAGAAAATTCTTATTTTTTTCCATAAAATTTCGATAATCTTGAGATTTAGCGATCTCGTTACCTATCTTGTCTATCTAGCTTTTTTTTTATTTAAGTAACAAATACAAAGATTAAGTTATGCACTAACAAAAAAACCACTGAAGTTTAACAGCGTATTACAAGTTATTAGTCTATATCAAATGCAATAAATGAGAGCTGTACATCAAATCCAGGTTATTTTAATTCATGAAATAGTTATAGTTTATTTTTAGAATAGTTTTTAAAATGTTAGCTGCTTCTTCCACTTATATCTTCAATTATGGCAAACATTCGCGAAAGGCGTGTTTGTAATTTTATGCTCATTGCTCACTGTTGAATATGAATATAGAAATGTAACGTTATACCAGTCTTATCAGTTACCACAACAAAGTAACAAATAATACTATAAAAGATACAATTGTAGATTCCTAGGAACATATCTAGACGAAAATATACCCGTTCGTATTAATTTTCATAAAATAGCTTATAATTACTACTGTTCTTTATGACGATTTTATTAGTCCAGTATTCACCAAAGACTTAACTCAGTGTACGAGTAACATAAATATCTAGAACGGGGGGGCTATTATGGCCGCTTATTTCCAGCCAGTTCACGCCCGAAAACATACTAGCTGGCATTTTGACAGCCAGTCAGCAGTCACGTGACACTAAACCGACTTCTGCATTGGAACTTGGGTGGCATTTTAGTATTATGACAACATCATCTGACATTAGATAGGATGTTCTTACGTCAAATACGGTCGTCCTAAGCCATTCAGTTGTGATACGAAAAAAGAACAAGTCAATTGTTGGCCGTATATTGAATTGCCTGGAACCATGCAAGTTTCGTAAATGGTCATAATAGCCTCCCTGGCTGGTAAATTAAGTCTATCGTAACAAGAATTGCACCTACATACTATTATTATCTTGCCCTACTGCTGTTGTCTATGTGCATATTGATAAACAACATGCAACGAAATATTATGTTCCTATTGAGTTATCATTAATGTACCTGTATCTAACCAGATAAAGACTATCTGAACGTAATAACACTACTTTATGATTTTTATCTCAGTTTGTATAGTTTGGGCTTACAATCGTTTCAGATACTGCCAAGTCGGATGAAGAAATAGGAGGAAAAGCAGTTTAATTAAATTTAAAATTAACAAATGCTGGATGGTTTGCATGACCACTGTGAAAAGGCTTACAAGAGAGAAAATAATATTTCAAGAAATTAACAAATGTCATCCGATAATTCTTTTCGCATTCGCATTTCGTCTGTGGTCATGCTAAAGTGCAGCATGCAAGTCTTACCTCGGAAGTCTCCGAATAGATGACCCCGTGCTCATCCTCATAGGTGATGTTGATGTTGGCGACGACGTAGGTGTCGCTGCCGATCCTGTCGTCGGCGGCAGCATACCGCATCGCCTCCTCGTTTCCCGGCGAGTGGCACCCCGCGATGCTAGCTAACCATCCCAGTGTCGCCAGACTCGACCATAATTCAACGTACATCTTAAAATATTGAACACATTCGTTTCTCGAAATTTGAAATCACTGTCACGCGTCGCACTACACCGCACAGAACACGTCGTCCGCCGCGCGCGATCTCTTGCAGTCTGACTCGCTTATCAACCCTTTATCGGTTAGAGCTCCAGCGTATACGAAACGGTATCTTATCGCTATCGCTTGCAAAATTCAAATTGCGGAATCTGGAGGTGTTTTTGAATTTTGTAATTTATTCTATATCGTCGCATGCGAGAGTTATCGTCAGCGTTGTGACGCAGCCTCTCGCACCGGCTTCTGCTATATCTGCGCTATAACATGGACGAAGTCGACCGCTGCCCCATAACCGGCCAGGAACTTCGCTGCAGCCGGCAACTGGAACAATAACACATTAGCTATAATAACTTCAGAGTTTATAATATCTCTTAGATTTAATTGTAATCAGAGTTTGATTGAATATCGTAATTTATGTGGTCCAAAAAGAAATCGTTATATTCTTGTGAATCATAAATAGAATACACAAAACACTTATCAACTAATGTTATTTAAAGTGAAGCGTAAGTAATTATTTATTTCCTGTTATAAAGTTTAAAGCAATGACTAACAGGTGACAGAATTAGCAAATTGGCAAAACAGCAAATACTTATTCTTAGATAACACATTCGAGGGAACCAGTTATTCAAATTATAAAATTTCCATGATCGTTTATCAAAATATTTTAATATTTTGAGTATCTGAAATATGATGTGAATTGAATTTATCGTTAGATAAATTACTGGCATTGCATAATCAAGTTGGCTAGGCGTTTCATCATGCATGTGAATTGTGAAATAAGGTTCAACCACTCTTTCTCTGTCTGTGTTTTGTTTGTCTTTGTTTTTGTAAATGATTACTTCAGAGCATATTCAAATTATTGACAAATTTTTCAGAATTAACTGGCTGGTTAGTTTCGTCACGAAATCATAATCATAACGCATTGTAGAACAAACAAGTTTACCTATTGTTATTGTTATTTCTTTCGGACTTCTATTTCAGGTTCTTACATTTTTCGCTCTCGTCAAATCCAATTACCTTTACCTATTTTCAGTTACTGAAAATTTAAGCAACACTCCTCTCGTATTTCATGCTTTATTTAACTTTCTCGGTCCCATTTCTCTTTGCGACTCCAATCTATGAAAGTGTCCTATGCACTTCAAGCTATTTTGCATATGAACGTACAGTTGCTAAATATGTTAATGTTTCAAGAGCACTTGTTAAGCTTAATTCGGATAATTAAATTGTTTAAAATTAGTGTAAATCGTTAGTTTATAATTGACTGCCTACTCAAATGTTCATTGTTCACACCAACTCTAGAGGAATTTGGTTCTACCTCGTTATGTAAAAGTCTACTTTTTTAGGGTTCCGTAACCAAAAGGTAAAAGGGTCCCTCCCTATTAATAAGACTTTGATGTCTATCTGTCTGTCTGTCCTACCCTATTAATAAGACTTTGATGTCTATCTGTCTGTCTGTCTCCAGGCTGTATCTCAACAACGGGAAATAGCTAGTTGAAACTTTTACAGTTTCTTGATTTCTGTTGCCGCTATAACAACAAATACTAAAACACTATAAATTAAATATTTAGAGTGGATCTAGTACAATAAATAGGTTTTTATTATTTCCTTCCTTAATTTTTCCTTCCTTAGCTTTCTATCGATTACATTATAGAGACAATATTCGACGCGCTTCTCATTGGCAGCGTGGCCGAGCGGTGAGAATTCAAATCCTACCTAGACATTTTAGTAAAATAATTCGTTTGCTTTTTTTTCTTTTCAAAATTTACAATTTTTTTTAACTTTTAGAAATACATTTTCCCATTTTTTTTCTCGGTACCCTTCGTGCTCGAGCTAGGCCAACTCGTACTCGTTTATTCTGGTCATGTCTACATTTGACTTGTTTACAAATGAGTATAAGCTTAGAACTAAGAAATCATCGAGCATATAACCAATAGAGACGTAATGTTATCAGTGTTTTGGCTTATAAATTAACTGCCAACCAACTAACGCTCGCACTAAAACAGTACGCACTAATAAGAGACCTGTGTGTATGTTCTCCAATACTTCCGACCAATCAAAGTGGCTTTGGGTGGATTTTTTTTCGAACAAAACTAATATAAACATTTCCGCTCTTTTGGTTTCATGCTTGATGTAAGAAATATACGTTTGAGATATAAAATACCGTTTATTCCAAAGCAATACTAAACTTGAAAGTGGGCCTGAGAGGTTGGGTCGTTCACATCGGTCGTCGACTGAGACGGCTACCCCACGATCGTGACGAAACTGATAACACACTGATAAGCGAAGCGTAATCTGACGTGACAGCTGACATGTGTCAGTGGGTGTCTGGACTGGTAGCAACAGATTAGGCTCAGAGAACAAAGCCAACAAAAGAACCTCAAGAACGTTGAAGACTTGTCATAGAGACGAAACGTATAATTTATGTTATGTTAGGTTGCCAATTAATAAAATAATAACTCCCACACCGGTTTCGGTGACGGTGGCCGGTTTCATAGAAACTAGGCCTGTTACGCAGGAGTAATTTTATAGTGCCCAAGTGTGTGCGCAGTACACAAGACACAGTATTCTCTCTTCCTTTACTCTCATAACCCAGTGGAGAGATCAGGCGCAGGACCGACTTTTTACATGCCTTACCGACCCTTAGATCACCTTACTTATCCGACAATCAGGCGATCAGCCTGCATTGTCCTAACCGAACCCACGACCTTCTTGTAATGAGCCGAGCTCTGTACGACCACGAAGGCTTTAAGGAGGAGGAAGTTTCAAATTGGTGAGACTGGCTCAATCAGTACTCCACAATGGCATAGTACTACGCGCATATTCCTAAAATATACGCTTTTGGCGCATAACAAAACGTAGAAGTTGTTCACGTAAATCCTTTAATTTACGGAATGACAATTTGACACGATAAATGGACAATATAAAACCAAAACTATAAAACTCCAAAAGGTTTATACAAACATCACAATTCCGAACCAACTACACACACATTATAAAGCCTCTAAGCTGCGAGATCAAAAAATTAAATTGTCACTGGCCAAATATTATGGATTTATTAGCAACTTGCTCAGATGAAAAAGCGTTAAACGATAAAGTTGTGTTTGACCGCAAAAAACTGATAATACGAGTACTTCGTCCCCGCAGCCTGATACCAATAGATCATTTAATATTTTAATTAATTTTGTATCTTGCTTTACAAATCTATTGTTTAATAAGAACCAAGTCTGTTTTTCGCACGTTATGTTTTATTTAGCATTTTAAATATTACAGCATTTAAATTTTATTTAAAGGAAACGCTGGATCAAAATTTTGCATTAAATAATCGCTAAGATGAAACTTGAGCGCTTTTACAGTTAGCGTAGCTTTTAACCAAATAACCTAGTTATTAATATACAAAATGTAAGAGTATTATTTATTTATATTCTTTGTTCAGTGTTATGCATAAATATTAGGTTTACATAATAATATAAGCCATGCCGCTACTTTCTATGTTAACCTACTTTTATTGAACGTCTAACTCGGATATTATGTTATGGAATTAAGAACTTTAATACAAACTAAGAAATCTCCTTTCTATTTAATTCTTTTTCTCTTTTTTAATCTTTATTTTTTTAAAGGGTTTTGATCAACAAGTGATCATGTCACTCTCATTAAAAAAATCAATGTACAAAAATAATCTCAAAATATATAACAATTAAATTAAGCGTAACTAAGGCCTATAGTTTTTGTTTTTGTATAACATTCTGGCCTTATCCGATGAGGGTGAAGCCGGAATGCTATTGAAAATTTCAACATTTTAATTAACTAATCTATTTTAAAAAGATAAAGATATTATATTACGTATATGCTCGTTACAAAAAGGAAATTTTCCAGTTCGTTAATCCTTAAGATAGTCTAATTCTTTGTTGTAATAGGAAGCGTCGCACGTCGGGTTCGACATTGAAAAAACTTTGATTATTTACGTTATGTAACGTCGTCGTGTTTGGACGGTTGAAACAAAGGCGGAGTCGTGACGAGAGTGCAAATTGCGTTTTTATCATTCAATTATGGACATTTGCAATTATCATCTTTGTTTTTGTGTATGGCACTTGGTACTATAGTTGAAGAGGAATTGGCGACTTCTCCACAGTGGCATTAATTGAATTTCCTTATTATGTAAAATATGATGATTATGTGTTTATTAATAACCTCGACGCAGGTCTGAAGCGATAACGCCGGCAACAGGATATAGAATAAATTTAATCATTTACCGGTTTATATTTGATATAAACCGGTAAATGATTAAATTTGTATTTACAAATAAGGTGTATCCGCGAAAGCACTTTAGTTTTTACCATCTAGAAATAGAAGGTAAGAACCATGCTAACTGCTCAGGAACTCTACTCTAAACAGGCACATTCAAATTTTCGGACACGACCAAATGCTGCCGTCCTACCCTAACAACGTCGTTTTACGGGTGATAGAGTAGGATGGACGAACGAATGTAGTGACGCATTCGGGTTCAGTTTTTTGTCGTGCTTCTTTTAGTAGGTACTTTTATAATTTATTCATGCAAAACCTCATCAATAACAATTTTAATGACAGAATTTACGACTTCAGTACGTTGTTGATCTCAAGTCAACTAAAGAGTTTAACTTCTTAAATACGTTTGGACACACACTTAAAATAAAGTCACTTAAAATTTAGTTAAAACTTAGTTACCTACTTATCTGCTTAATACGTGTAACCAGACATAAGTGCCATACAACTGTCAAGTTCTTCATTAATTCGAAGATACATCAACAAACCGAAAGCCATGATAACTTTGCTGACGAGGTTCGACATCAAATTATTTGATTTGTTGGATCGGAAACAAGTGGTCTAGGAAGATAGATTTAAACCAAGCAAAATTTAAAAAAAAAGCATATTTAAGGACCCGATCGTTTAAGCACATCATCTTCAGCGAAACTTTCGATTAAATGCCATCACTTCGTTTTACTACAGCCTACAATTGTACACTAACCAAACAACTTCGTAGAGAGTACGTGGAAAAGTAAAAGTAACGATTATATTATTTGGTTATGTTTTAAGGTCACGTTTACGACCGGCGGCCGTGATAGCACAAGGTCCTACCAAGGCTCCCCGTGGAAGGTTAAGTGGGCCGTTACGTGTAGGGATGCGCCCTCCGTACCTCGATAACGACCAGAATATCGATCCCAAACTTTCCTATTAGCTTTTCCGCATCACCGTGTTTTCATGCTGAAGAAATGAGAATTAAGACGAAAGTAGTGCGACAATTACGGCAGAAGTAACAACGGAACAGCAGTGCGCTGGGGCTATTATGACTATTACAAACCTGCATGGTTCAACAATTGCATTGTTCTTTTTTCGTATTACAATGTCTTATTAGGATAACCACTGAATTAATATTAGTTTGGTTGTCTGATAAATGGATTTTAAACATGATAGTGACATTAGGGAACGTCAAACTTCACGTATTTAGTCATTAGTGCCACGTGACTGCTGACTGGCCGGAACTTGGCTGGGAGTAGGAGGTCATAATAACCCCCCAGCACATGTTTCTAAATGGAAGCTGGTTGTGAGAGAGATGATATACAAATAGAGGACCCTCTCTTAGTCTTGAGTACGTACCCTGGACCTTCCTCGACTTTAAAATTTATCCATTCCAAAAAAAAAGATTATGACGAAGGTGTTAAAGTTTTTTAATGCCTTTAAAACCTTAATGCGTTTATATAGAAACGTTTGTTTTCGTAAGTCGGCGTAAGCCCTATGACGCGAGCACTTAAAACCATTATTGACAGTGTTTTATTCAGAACAAGGAAACCGCAAAGTTAAATACTTTTGAACAAATAACAATACATTTATAATTTATTTCAATAAAATTTAATTCAAGTCAGTAAACAAAATCAGTAAATTATTGTAACAACGTGTTCCTGAATTTGGTTAATATTGTTTTTTTTAAGTCAAAGTTAGTTTTAGTTTTGACATTCAAAAACTGTAACTTGTTACCTATTTGGAATAAAATAATTTCATTTCATGTCAATCAATATTTTAATTATGATAAAAATATCAATTTAACGTAAATAATCTTTTAAAAAACCTGCATGATTGACAAGTGCTTCGGTCTCCGTCACATAGGTACGAATCACGAACTACGACGTGTAAAGAGCTTTTAAATCATCAAAAAAATTAACTTCGAACCTAAAACATTAAAATAAAACGAGATCACTTCGTTTTAATATAAGTGCGAACTTGTAAGTAAAATAAATAAATAACTGAACTTCAAAAAGCACTATCGATATAAAAAAATCCCAACACTCACTAGAACAGAAATCGACGCGAGCGTTCCGGAGCCACCCCCTCGCGTGACTGCTCGTGAACTTCAGTAAGGTAATGGCGAAGGCTCCCGCGGCACTGGCAGTGACACCCCCGAGGCCACGTGCTCCACTCATTGATGCTAAGCTCGTAATTAGATTTGGGATTCGCAGTTGTCTTCGAAACGTGTCCGAAATGTGACACGAAAGTTCACACGTTTCTGATAATTAGATTTCGCGACCACGCGGGATTTGAGTTTCAAAGCCGTCTGGTCACCTTTACATTTCGATAATCAATCTCTGGTCTCGCAAAAACAAACGATGATAAGGCGTCACAAAATAATTTGATTGTATACTTTACAGGTAAAAAGTTTAAAACAATAGAAAAAATTCTAATCAAACCTGTTATTCGAGCCTCTTTGAAAAATACTTGTATATTTAACAACTGTTTAAAGCTTGAAATTAGCCTAAAGGTCTGTTTCACTATTTTCTAATAAGAGTCAGATAGGCTATCCACAAGTTTTTACGCAGTTACGCTATACTTCATCTGTCAGTTAAATCACTTATCAAGAAGTGGTGAAACAGGCTGTAAGTCGACTAGTTGAATACAGACACAATTCGGTTTATTGCACAGAAAACTTAAACAGATTCTCACCTGAATCTACAGCAATCGTCACTAATCGAGTCAATTTCAATCATCAAAAAAAAAGTGACTGTCACTAAACATTCGCATTTGATTCTTTGCCAGGACTAGTCAAACACAATTCAGTATATTCGAGAAGCTCGGCTCTTTTGTTCGGATACTCGTCTGAAAAGGCTACAGTCTGAAGAACCATTATCCCATTGTCTGGCTAATCAGTCTCCAGTGGACCGCGGAGATGACTTCCCGCCGGTTTTTGCTTCCAATTAGCCGATGAAATGGAGCGCAGCAGCTTTAATTGATCAGTTTTTGCACAGCCCCTGCTTCCTACTTCAGTTTAGGTTCCTTAATCTGCATGTTCCTCCGTAATAGCGAAAGAAATTAGTTATACAACGCATTTCCATTTCCACGATCATTACGTATTTTCACGCTCATCACGGTTAGTTTTGGCAATTTTTATAGGTGATTCTCCTATCAAAACACTGTAGATAAGTAAACTAAAGTGACTTTAGGGCCCGTTTTACAACCTACTAATAATATGCCGGATAGGCTATCCACAGCTTACTAGACAGATAGAGTATACAATCCACGAGAGCCTGGTAAGGTAATTTGCAAAATAGCTTCCTGATTTATTAATTTTTAATAATTAAATGGTAATTAAAATAAAATAATCTATATTTTGGTTTATGTTAAGACTAATAAAGAGTTTGTTTGTTTGAACGCGAACGGGATTGGTTCATAAAGTTTCACGCGGACATAGTCGCGGGCAAAAGCTAATCAGAACAGATTTAGGTGGTATATTTCATCTGTTTGATTACTAATTGTTACTCTGGAGCTATCACTAGTAGGTACCCAACCGGTAACAGCCCTTGAAATTCTAAAGATTTCAGTTCAGGTTTCTGCAGCAATGTCTGGTAGGTAGCCAACCGGTAGCAGCCCTTGAAGTTATAAAGATTTCTGGTCAGGTTCCTGCTTAAAATTTTATTTAAATTATCTGCATGTTGGAATTCATATATAATTGTGAAACGCTTTTCCGCTTTCACAATCACGAGTAAGATACGTAACGATACTTTCAGTTTCGATGTACATTACCTACGTAGTGGAATCAGTCAATATATTCATTTTTACAGGTATTAGAAACGTCAAATACCACAAAATGTGTACCACGTAAAAAGCACTCTGACACGAGTTTACCTAGTCATATACGATCGTGTTTCCAAATAAAGCACAATCAAGCACAATGGCATGCAGATTTTTTTTTTTTGCATCTTTTACATATTTTGTGTATTTATGAATTTTTAATAGGGTTGTCAAACTGGGTCCAAAATTCACAAATTTTTATATGGTAAAAAAATTTCCAAAAAGTTCAGCTAAATAACCTCTATATATTTTTTTATTATATTGTTGTATCCCTTCCAAGTTGGCAGGCAAGTCGATTTTTAGTATTAATGTGTCCTTTAAAATATGTATATAGTATTTAATAAGTTAGGTAATTAATAACTTTTGTAACCAAGCCACTTTCATGAACGATTCATGGAATATTTAATATAGGTATCGAACAAAGTTTTCGCGCTATGCGTACAAACTATCGGTAAGTGACGTCATATTGGAGTATTATTTTGTAGTGCCTTTTGGGAATGTCTATTTTACGTAACTTTTAAATTGCTATATCTTTGAGAGAATTTAAGCTTCCAGAGTCAGTTTTTCACCGATATTAGAAATATAATTCTAACTACCAATAAGAAAAAAAATGTCATCTTGCTATTGCGGCCGCGTTATAGTCTTCTATCTTGCAAAGCAAAAAAACAATATTTTTGTCATTTTGCAATGTAAAGGTCATGAACTTTAAAAAAAACGTTTCTAAATGTTGAAAAACAGTTTCCAAAACGAAGAAGATATACCCACGCTTCCGCAAAAATAATGTATTTTTAATGTTTTCTATTTAGATCGAGCGAAGGCGAGGCTACATGGGCGTGTGGATTCTATTAGTGAAGCCTGTTTAAGTGGCAGCTCACGAAGGTTATTCTAATTTTCGAGAAAAATAAAATCCAAAAAAAATAAAATTGAGACAATAAATTTGAAGACTTTTTAATTATATTATCTATTGTATATTCTTTTTCTCTGTCCGATTTACTTTACATATTTTTATTCTCGAACTAATTCAATACGCTCACCATGACTGGCGAGAGATCAAGCCTAGGATAGACTATTGTGAGCCTAACCGATAGAGGGATTCACTTTAGTTGGAGCACTCTCCGACGGCAAAATTTTTTTTAAGATTCAAAAAAGTCATGCTTGGTACGAATGGGGCGGCTCGACCGGAGTGATACCACGGCCTCACAGAAAGCTGGCGTAAAACGGCATTGTGCTGTGTTTTGTTTAGTGAGTGAGTTTACCGGTGGCCCATTCCCTAATCCCTTATCCCTATTCCCTCATAGAGGCCGGCAACGCACTTGCGACTCTTCGGATGTCGCAATTGTCCATGGGCGACGGCAGTTGCTTTCCATCAGGTAACCTCTGCGTCTGCTCGCTTGCCCCCTAAAGTATCATAAAAAAAGACACTTCACTTGAGAACCAAGCTCTATGGTACTCTCTATACCACAGATGCCCTAGGTTGATATATAAAATTATGTAGATTTATATTATTTTACTAACCACGTATCAGAAAAGGGAATTACTCCAAAAATAATATTATGGGCGTGAGTATCCATATAACGGTAAAATGTACAAGCGAGCCTGTGACCTCGGCCAGAGCAACCAGTTAAAAACTTGTGCAGAAACAAACAGACAATGAACAATCTTGTCGCCCGAAGGTCCTTTTGGCTTAGTGATAACTCTCGAAGGTTCTCGTATAACTCCGAAAGGATTAAATGACGTCTCGAGTGCAATTTGGGTTGTAAATATGCAAATGACCACAACCTGAATTTAAAACAACCGATTAGTATAATATCTACTTCCTTACAACTTATGCTTTTTATTTCGTTGTGGATCTGCGATAATAATTTAAATGTTAATCGTAATCATTTATCGGATTTCGAGATGTTTTCGTGTACGAAATTGTGTTATTTACTTCAGTCAATTTCCTCCTTCTATTCCCACAAGTTTCGACGGGCAGGCGGTGTTTGTCAACATTCCTATGCGCGAGCTACGATGTGGATGGAAATTTCTAAACATAGGAAGCTGCCGGCTGCGTCAAGGTTTGTTTCGTAAGGTAGGCGTCGTGCCGCGTCAGTTATGCGCTATTACGTTCGGCTAACACAATAACCACTTGAAACGTAAATAGTAAACAGCTCTTGATTATTAGCAGAACTCGCGAGGTGGAATAGCTAGTTTTTAGATGCTACTGGCGTTTGCCCGAGGCTTGGCTAGCGCGGAATTCGAATGTCCCGTAAAACCACGTACTGGCGCTGTTGTAGTGCACGCTGTGTATCTGATGGCGCTGTATGTGAAAAATTATTTTCCCTGTTCTTTTGCTTGTCTCTTTAAATTTTTCCTAAACTTTTTTGCTACAAACCTCACGGAGCCGGAGACCTTTGCCTCCAACGAATGCAAAACCCTGGAAATCGGTTCGTTCGTTCTGAAGTTATATGGTCAGGAAGGAAAACTGGACTTATTTTTATATAATAGATGTTACAAAATTTTTTCATCTTTTTGGCTAAGCCTGACCGCGCATGATTCAAAATCCTTTTTTGCTGACTTCACATAATATCCGAAACATCGGATAGGTTTTACCATAACTTTAAACCAAAAGTATTTGTCGATACTCGATACCGATCGCGTAATTTTTTTGTATGACAATTTTAGTTCCGCAAGTGATCGCTAGGGGCGCTTAAAATGAGCCCTACTGAAAATTTACGCAGTCGCTATCGAGTATCGATATTAACTATTGTTTTAAACTCATGATAGAGCCACAGATGACCAGTACGAGTTTACGGTTTGATCATAGTATGCCATAGTTTTGACGTTTAGAAATAAAATTATAAAATTTACCCTAAACAAAATATTTCAATGGATTTATTAAAAATACTTTTAATTTTACTTATTCTAATAGCATCAAAATATTTCTTCACTAGATCTAAATAATAGACTTACCTACGATTCACATTGTCTATACACATAGGCACTAAACAGGAACTAATTGCGACAAGGGTAATTTAACTGCTGTATAATCAACTAATATCAATAAGCGATTTGTAGATAACTCCGTAATCCGTTCCTTCCATTGCCGTCTTTCTCAGCGGCATCAGGTAGAGTCGAAGTGTCGAGTAAGCAGTAAATGATAGAAATTTTTCTTTTTCGCACAATAATAATAATTATTATAGGTAAGTTAACAATAACTGTCAATTTTTTGCTTCGTCGAGCTATTACACTTGTTATCCTGTTGCCTCCATTTAGCATCATAATGGTCGATTATATTATAGTTTTTTTTTCTGATTTATTATTAAGGACAACAGCACCATTAATCTTATTAAAGATCACGTTCACTAAGGACAAAACTGACCACTAAGACGCCTGATTAGATGTTTAAAATTCTTATAAAGCTAAATCTTTCCTAGTCATCTACGGGTATAGAGAATGTGAGATGCTTTATACTTATCTTAGTAACAGCGTGTTATGTGACACCAAGCTAACTCCATAACACTTTTATAAGACAAACAATAGGCGTTGTATATGGGGTTACATTGTGCCCTAGTAGTTACTCTACACCGCTCTTTCTCTAGCGATTTCTTTGCAAAACATCCGTAACTGTGTACTCGAGATACAGGTATAGCAACGGATTACATTGAGGCTACGGAATCAAAATCAAAATAATTTATTCACTGTTAATAAAAATTTCCATAGTAAATTTACTAAATTTGTGTAGGAAGTTTTTACGCACCGCATTTTTAGAAATGTGAAACTCAGTCATGCAATTTTACTACACAATTTATTACAGAATATTTGTCAAAAAGACTACCTACTTCGTATTTGAGCTATTACAAAATGTAATATTACAACAAATGCGTTTTTAAATTCCAATACAATACAAGATTTTGTAATTTTAAGATGCATTTGCGTAGTAGGGTCTTTTGTAAGTAGGGTCAATTTCTTATATGTTATTTTTTAATGTTTGTTTTTAAAAGTTAAGACACTTTAAAAGCTTTGTCATTATGTTATCGACGTGATCTTCGAATACTTGAAACTCGGCAACGAAGTTCTTCTGCCCAGTTAGGTCCATTTAAGATTTTGTGAGTTTTTAAGTATGAGCTATTTTTCATGAGAATTCTATCTTGAAGACCACTTTAAAAAAGAAATAACAATTTCCTTAATAAAAGGATACATTCTTGGAGATCTGATCTCGCTTACATTAGCAACAAAAGCTGACCAACTCAGCACAATATAAGAAAAATAATCGAAAAAATTCGAAGACCCGCCAGAATGCACTCTCCTCATGTTATGTCGACCACGCATTCTAGAGGATAATCCTGATAGACCGCGTGTACTATGCAGTATGGTATTTGACGTGCGTCCGAATTTCTCCGTTAAATGTCCCAGCTTAACCACTTCCTAACGAAATGCCCAAGTAAACAACACATGAATTAACCAATTTCCAGCTCGTTATCATAGTTCACGCCGAGCAGCGGGTGGCGGTGTCACAACACGATGATTCACACCGGATGGGAACAGCCGCGTCATTACAAACATTAACATTACACTCACGAGCTCCGCCACCGAAACAAAAGGCGCTTTGAATATAATAGCCGACATATCAATCGACCGATTCAAATGCTGGTGAACGCATCTTTCAGAACCGAGCGAGTCGAACGCGGCAATGGAAACGAAGTTTTGAATTCGCTAAATGTAATGTTATAGAACGTCGCCCGCGCCGAATCGTTCGCTGATAAATTCCAACAGAAAATTACTTCGATTCCGCAGTTTTGGCGGGGATTTCAGAGAGTGACGTTGTGATTTTTGTATTTTTTGTTAAATTTGTGTTATTTCGGTTTTTAATGTGTGATAATGGTAGAATATCGAATATTAAACATT
>JAOTAV010041410.1:0-17912 GCA_026546445.1 Cyclargus thomasi
AGTTTTTACGTGAAAGAGTAACAAACATCCATACATCCATACTTACAAACTTTCGCCTTTATAATAGTAGTAGGATGAATCAAGATATAGTTTATACAACCAATTAACGAGCGCGTTGTTTTTGTTGTCTGTCGGTAACCTTCATAGCTATTTCGTAGCGCTGAATACGTATATTATACAGTACTAGCTGTTTGCCGCGACTCCGTCCGCGTAGTAACAAAAATAAATAAATAAATAAAACATTTATTCGACTCACATACACATTACACTACATTGCGAAAAATTAGAAAGAAAATAAAAGATACAAAAGTAAAAACAGGCAAAAACATAAAATTATCAGATACAGAGAAAAAAAAAGTCTACATCCATTTTTACTTACATATTTAGCATTGAGGTGAAATACATATATTTTACCTTTTAAATTTAATGTAGTGTAGTATGCGGGTGCTGCCGAAAAGGGCCCACTCAGGTTTCAATCGCGGTATACACAGCGATTGTAACTTGAGTTAGTTAGAGTTAAAGTTAAGATGAGAATTGTGATTTTCTATAACAAAATTCAACGCCATATGTGGACCATGTGGCCTCATTAAGTTTTTTAAACTCTAATATGAGAAATTGAGCAGAGTACAATGAGTAGCTGTCAAGGGCCGTTGTGAAGTGCATGCCAGGTATCAGAGATGGCGCTGCATTTATAAATTCTTTCACCTGTTTTCATGCATTTCCCCGAAAAAATTTCCGGAATTATCTATGCTATAAACCTCACGGAGCCCGAGACCTTTCTAACGAATGTAAAACTGTCGAAATCGGTTCGTGCGTTCTGGAGGAAATTCGTCAGGAAGGAGAACCCGACTTATTTTTATATCTATATAGATGACAAACTACAGTTCTAACGACAAAATAAAATTGACAAAGACATTATTAGAAGATCGCTAAAAAGTTACAATGCCACAAAAATTATATTATTCAACCAGTTGTATCACAATCATTTTTTTTTTCATAAAATTAGGGGGTAAACGTCTCACGGGTCGGGACGGGAACGTAACGGCCCCTAGACACTCGCCGCATTAGGGACTTGCAGGTGCGTTAAGACATTTTAAGGGTATTCCTTCTTGAATTTTTGCAGGTGGAAATACTGCTGTCGATAGTGTATACGTTTTACTGTACGTTGCAGAAATTACGCGAAAAGTGCACGGCGGAATACTGCCACTCATCATTCAAATATATCAGCCAAAAATATATCATCATCAAGATGATGAGGATGAGAGCTGTATTCAATAATTGGGAGATCCTGTGCTTTGCATCGTTTTTGCATTATCACAGAACCTAAATATTGCCTGGAGTCGACAATTTACTTAAACCATATTCTATGTAACGAGTAAGAAGAAAATGTTTAGGTTCAGATTTTGAGAATGATGTCCTTGCTTAAAATTTTTCATATTAAAAAAAAAGGCAGCAAATTACAATCAGCGCTTGGAAATAAGAAACTTCCATTCTTGTCTTATCAGTTTGAATAGTTTATGGCCACGGTCGACGGACTCACGATAATAAAGGTGTTTATTTGATCGTCGTCAAATAAACACTATTATCGTGTAACTACTAGCCGCTGCAACTAGGCTTGCCAACCGTCCCGAATCTCCCGGGACTGTCCCGGTTATGGACCGTCCCGCAGCGCCGTGACACCTTACGGGACGCCTTTTGTCCCGGAAATCAAATTTTGAATTTATAATTTCATAATAATGCGAAAGCACGAACTGTTGAACCGATCTTACTGAAATTTGGTGTATACTTTGAATCCCGGAAAGGACTCCTGGTAAATATAAATCATCAGAATGTGTCATAGATATATCTGTCATCAACGGAGTTGCGAATTGCGAGTGTCATCCTATGTTTGTTGTGTCCCGGCTAATATAGCCTAGTCCCGGATGTCGAGGTGAGAAATTCCGGGATTTACCTTTTTTGGAGTCGGCAAGTCTAGCTGAAGCTCTATAATAATAAAAAGTTTTAAATATTGTAGGTATAATTTAGTGTTTTGAATCTATTTATCTTTGTAGAGCTCCCGAATGCATTGTAATTTTCGATCACATTCTACAAGATAACGGAAATTTCCTATAAACCAATATTAAGATCAGAACGAGGACTAGTTCTAGAATTAGTCCTAAAAAAAATATATACTAAATATTGTGTTTGATAATTATTACAACATTATTTATTTTCACACAATGTACATTTCTAAAATACAATTTTAGCACTTACTTCAATTAAAAATTTATTTTCGCAGACGAAAACTTCACAAAATCGCCGCCAAACACTCATATAAATTGACAAAACGGAAAATGAAAAATGTTAAATGACACTCAACAATATATCATCTGTCATCTACACGTCGCAAATGACAGAACAAGGACACAGAATATCTTATCTTCTTTTTATAGCGCTACGACTATATAACCATGGCTAGTGTCGAGTAAAGGCGGGAAATCATTTTTCTTGGTCAAATAATTTTAGCAACGTTATAATATCTCGTCGTAAAGTCTAGTCAAAAATAAATCGTCAGAGCATTCAAAGCGTCAAGTTTGTGGATTTAGTAAAGTGGTAGACGCCAGAATAATTATAAAAAATAATATATGAACAAGACATAGAGTAAGTTAATGACAAAGAAACTAGTAGACAGGGCGTTAGCCGGCCAGTTAACTTCCATAAAGTATTTGTACACATTTATAGTCTGACTATTATAAATTGAGCCTTGCATTTAATTTTACTAGAAACATTATTCCGACGCAGTCTTATGAGTTTTATAATACTTTGGTTTTTTATGTAAAACATGATATGTTATTATTGAAATTACCATATAATATTTGCAAATATTAAGGAAGGTTTTTCCTAGTTCAGCTTATAGTAGCCAGAGTATATTTCAACCACAGGACGGGAGTGCACATAGTGTATCATTCCTTTACTGCGGTATCGTCAGTCCAGCGTATTTATATGGAGGTCAGCGGATGCATTCATCATAAAGACCATAGATAAAAGACGATGACATCATATTATTTTGACTATCATTTGACAATTGACACTTGTAGTTTTTGGCGGGAATTTGGCGGAATTCGCAAAATTTGTGATGTTTCGGGGTTTAATGCGTTATAGTAGTAGAATATCAAACATTAAATATTCGTTATTATGCACAAATGTGGGCAAGTGACAACTTTAAGAAACGTGCTGTTTTATGTATAAAACTCCTTTAGAAATTTTAGTAAAGCCTCTACCACTTTACTACATCCACTGACTTGACGATTTTACCACACTGACGATTTATCTTGACTTTGACTAGACTTTAGACTAAATTATTAGACCAAGAAACTTGATTTTCCGCCGTCACTCGACACTGGCCATGGTTATATAGTCGTAGCACCACAAAAAGAAGATAACGATAGTTGACACTTGTATACGTGAGCTGTCAGCTGTCAAATACAGATGTTCCGTGTCGAAGCAGCAATAACCTAAAATATTTATAAAATTATTGTTTTAAAAATATTTCAAAATGGAATTAAACGAGAAAATATTGCAATGTTTAGAAAAAAGAGACAAACTAGATACCCTTTATATAGCAAAGGAGTTCAGTGAAGATCACCAGAAAATTGTAGGCGCTGTGAAGAGCTTAGAAGCACTTGAAATGGTAACTTCTGAGCCGACGAAAAGTACAAGATGGGAGCTAACGGAGGAGGGGAAGCTGGTCGCTGAAAAGGGCAGCCATGAAGCTGTTTTGTATAGAAGTATACCGAGTGAAGGTATAGCACAGGCTGAAGTTATGAAGGTAAAAATAATAATCCTTTTATCATTTAATGCAATTCTGATAGGAAACACCAATCGACTTTAAAAAAGCTAAAATATTAGATCCCATTAGGAAAGTGTTTAAATAAGTTCTCCAACAGCACTGTGCTACACAGCCCGGACATTGTGTACATATAGTAATTAATTTGTGGGTTGGATCGGACACAGCATACTTTTTCCGATATACTATGATTCACTTGAAGTTGGTTATGGTGTATAAATCAAAAATTAGTTGAAGATGTTTAGAAATCCATCTCAAACAAAGTGGCTAATAAGATATATAAGCTGCATTTTGTTACAAATATCATATTAATATTTTGTGCAATCTACATTGAATTTTAAATTTATAAAAAGTAAACTGTAATTTTGCTTTTTTTACAGACTGTTCCCAATGCTAAGGTCGGTTTCAGCAAAGCCATGTCCTTAGGTTGGATTGTTATTGACAAGTCTGGTGGAGCCCCCGTGGTCAAACGGAAAGTTGATAACATTACTGATAAGGTCCAAGAAGATTTAAATGAGATCAAGAAAGGCATAGACAATTTAGCAGACAATGTCAGAAGCGACTACAAGAAGAGAAAACTGCTCCAAGAGATTGTTATTAAAAGTTTCATTTTATTGAAGGGACCGCAATTTGCAACATCAATTAAGAAACTAGAAACTGATTTAACAAGTGAAATGCTGTTGACGGGTTCTTGGAAAGAGTTGGAATTCAAGCCATATAACTTTGATGCATTAGGTAAGTGTTAGGAAGTTGTGTGTCTTCAGATAGCAAATGGACTCATTAGATTACATACCTATTAAGGCCTTCTTGTTCTTTATGTTTAAGGCTAATTTTAAATTTGTTGAGTGATTAGAATTTAAAGTAGGAGTTAATAATAATAAAAAAGATCCTGTTTTAAGCATAAACTGCATTATATGCTCTGCAGCAAGAGCTGAAACTAAACTCAACAAACAAGGTTAAGTTAAATAAATTGTTTATACTCTCAACTGTCACCTTAAAATTTAATATCTTTGAAATTTAAATCAGGTCAACCTCCTGAATGTGGTCACCTTCATCCACTGCTGAAAGTAAGATCAGAGTTCCGGGAAATCTTCCTCGAGATGGGCTTCCAAGAAATGCCAACTAACCAATATGTGGAAAGCTCCTTCTGGAACTTTGATGCACTGTTCCAACCGCAGCAGCACCCGGCCAGAGACGCTCATGACACCTTCTTCATCTCATCCCCGGCTTCGTCCACCAAGTTTCCGATGGACTATTTAGAACGAGTTAAGAAAGTTCACAGTGAAGGTGGTTATGGTTCACAGGTAAATAATAAATGAAAGTGTTGTGCAATTCTTTAAATGTTTGATCAATAAGATCTCATGTTTTAGCTTTTTTTAAGGTCAATTAGTGTTATATTTTTTAACTTTTAAAACCTAGCAAAGGCCAATCTTTTGCTTTTTCCTTTAAATTAAGTTAGCTCTAATTTTCATTTCCAAATTTACTGAGTGAAATCAAAGCTTACTTGTATGGCATTTTATGAAAGTCGATTATTGAGAATTAGAAATATCTGTCTTTCAGCGACACTTAAAAAATTATCTCTATAGATTGTTACAATATTATGTAAAATGGTTTTATTTTCCTTGTTTGGTATGCAATATATATATTTTTTATCTTTTCTTAAATTGTATTAAATTTTATTGTCACCAGCCACAAATAATGTAATATAAGGAGTATTTTAAGATTGGCCCTCCAGCCCAAGGGTAAATACACCCCTCATATAATTGATTCCACAGAATATCAGTGATAGATTCCACAGTGATACTGACTTGTTATTTTATACAGGGTTACAGGTATGACTGGAAGATAGAGGAAGCTCAGAAGAACCTACTCCGCACTCACACGACAGCGGTGTCCGCGCGAATGCTGTATAAAGTTGCGCAGCAGGAAACATTCACACCGCAGAAGTTCTTCAGCATTGATAAGGTAGAGATGTTTTAGGTATATATAATGCCTTAGGTCCCACCCACAACACTGCCTTGCGGCGTCGCATCGTTAAACACATTGCAGAAATTTGGTGCGTAGCTCTTGTAGCACTTCAGACATTTTTTTATAAGTCGGATAATTTACCTTAATTTACATAAACTTTTAAGTCTGATTAGAACTATGCAGAAAAACGCATCAAAATCGTTTGAACCAAATGCGAGATAATCGCTTACAAACATACTTTCACACTATGTCAGTCTATTACCTCTTCAGGCCCAAACCGCTAAACCGATTTTGCTGAAATTTGGTATGGAGATTCTTTGAGTCCAGGATAAGGACATAGGATACTTTTTAATCGGAAAATATACGGTTCCCGCACGATAAATGCATTTTGGCGCAACGGAATTGTGGGCTATCTATTGTTCTACATGTCATGTGAAACTGACAACCTCCGTTACAAACATATTCCAGGTGTTCCGTAACGAGACTTTAGACGCGACCCACTTGGCCGAGTTCCAACAAGTGGAGGGCCTTGTGGCGGCGCGAGGGCTGGGCCTCGCCGACCTGCTGTCACAACTAGACCACTTCTTCCGCCGCCTGGGTTTCAACCGCCTCCAGTTCAAGCCCGCCTACAACCCCTACACCGAGCCCAGCATGGAGATCTTCGCGTACCACGACGGTAAGTTACAGCCGTGCTTCGGCACAAATGAACAAGTTCGACCACTTTTCTGCCATCTCGGCCCAGCATGGAGATTTTTGCGTATCAGTATAGTAAGGGATAGCCATGTTTCGGAACAAATGGGTAAGCGGAGATTTTCGCGTATCACCGTATTCGCCATGCCTCGGCACAAATAAGCCAGTTCGACCACTTTTGCCTCCCGCATCAACCCCCTTAACCCTTATAGGGAGCCCAGCATGAAGTTATTCGCGTTTCATGAAGGTAAGGACATTAATATTATAGATACAATAGCCCTACCCCAAACCGTCTCGAGACACAAACGAATCAATCGGTTTGCAGCGGTCCTACTCTAATAAATTTAAGAGCGTCCGTGGCCTAATTTGTAAGACCTTTGGTTAGCACTCGAGAGGGGGCAGGTATGAACTCCGGTGGATCGTTCAGTGAGTGAGTTTACCGGTGTCCCAACTTCCCTAATCTCCTATCTCTATTCCCATTCCCTCATAAATGGCCGTCAACGCAATTGCGACTCTTAGGATGTTGCGAATGTCCATGGGCGACGGCAGTTGTTTTCCATCAGGTAACCCGTCTGCTCGTTGCCCCCTAAATATCATTAACATAACCTTATTAGAGTAGGACGGCAGTATTCGGTCGAGTCCAAACATTTGCCGTTTTAAAGTAATGCTCCAGCTTACACTTGGCTTCAAGGCTACGAGGTTTTGCGCCGATTGCAGTATCAACTTTTAGACTTAGTAAGCTTCAATATAGTATAACCGCTCTCAAATTTTCGTATGTCGTTTTCAGGTCTGGGCAAGTGGATCGAGATCGGCAACTCCGGCATCTTCCGGCCGGAGATGTTGCTGCCGATGGGCCTGCCGCCGGACGTGCGGGTGATGGCCTGGGGCCTGTCCCTCGAGCGGCCCACCATGATCAAGTACGGCCTCACCAACATACGAGACCTGGTGGGGCCCAGGGTCGACCTGCGCATGGTCCAGAACAACCCACTGTGTCGGCTCAATAAATAATTTATTATCTGTGTTGGTTTTTTCTTTATCAGGCCGGCCGCACGCTGTCCGAATTTCTGATCAGAGAAGTTCGGACGCCTTCACACCACGTCAGTCTGGTCCCGTGCTTAGTACTAGACGGACTTGTGTTACGGGTACCAGACAAATGATATATATTTAATACTTTTTACACTTAACATATTTAAGATTTTTATTACAAAATACACATCCAAGACTCAGGAACATTGAAAAACTTTTTATTCCATCGACGGGATTCGAACCCCGGCTTAAGTTATCCAACTGAGCCACAGAGATCGTCATACCATACAAATTTCGGATAGAATGTTCACAACAAAACATAATACATTCCGGCGGGGCGTCCGAATTTTTCTTCTCAGAAATTGGGATAATTTGCGGTCGTATTTAAGGTGTAACTGCACTAGGTGACACTTTCTATGGAAATGGAAGTGTCGCATCATTGCGGAGTAGTGTCGCTTTGAGCGGTCTTGCGTTTATAGTTTAGTAATCAAATGTTTGCGGTTGTTATGATCTGGAACACAAAAGATAAGTTTCGATGCTTAATATTTACTTAAACATAAATAAAAGGTACTACTAAAATTACTTAAAGATAGGTATATTGATACAGTACTTGACTGTTTTTTTTAAAGTTAGAAATGAGGCCTGGCGAAAGTGTCCATTTTAAATAGAGCTTTTCTTTTAACTAGAGGTCGCCCTGTAGTCGAAATTCAACCATGAATATTTAAATCCATCGTGTAGAGGAGCTGTAAAATAATAATCTATTAAAATAATTTCAATTTAATTGTAGATTTCAAATTGGCATAATATGGTCTCGTTAAATTTTATTTTGAAAGTCGCAGACTTCAAACCATGAATATTTCGTGTATGATTAAAATTTAAAGTGTCATGTCAAAATATTGTAATGTACGTAGCGTTTTATTGATTAAAAATATTCAAGATTAATGCACATTTTAAAATAATATTGGTATTCCACGCTCCTCCTCCATATCAACTATATGTGACACTGGGAGAAATTTTTATTCTTTTACATCTACGCGTCTTTTGTAAAAACGGGTACAAAGTTTCCGGCCGCGTATTAATGTATAGATAAAAACCAACTCGCGCTTGGAATTTGAACGCTCTTTTGACACAATGTGTACGAGGATTGGTAAAATTTTTAGTTCCAACTGTTACCACGCCAGACTCTTTCTTGCTAAGCTGTACAAAACACAACCAAAAAACAAATATTCACTCAATTCGCTACTGGCTACTTTTGACTAAAACATTTGGTTGACATTTGAATGACATCACAAAAATATTCACGTCAACGGAAATTTTTCCGCGAACAACATGCTGTTAAATGCGAGCAAAAAGGCGGTTTATGCGGGCAGGGCGATTCGTGCAGGCGGAGCGTTCCGCATTAGCGTACGCGGCTACGAGATTCCGGAGTACCTGCAGAATATCCCGTGCGATGACAACCCCAGCTTCTACCGCATGGTGGAATATTTCTACCATCACGCTGTCAGCGTGTGCGAGCCCGCGCTTGAGGACTATCTGAAGAGACACACGCATCTGTCTGATAAGAAACGCAAGCAGCGCGTTGCGGGTATATTGAGGGTATGATGTCATGATGATTATTATCAGTGTTTGAGATTTACAAATATTCCTAACTAGCTCCAATAGAATACTTGGGGGATCGTAATAGCTGCTCCGTGCAGACAGGAAGCGTCTTTCATGTCATATCTAAGTTTGTTCTCCAAATTGCTCCGTTTGGATAAATTTCTTCGCTTCTTACCTACAAAGGCATGCTTATTGCTTATCTTAACTCTAATGTCGACAATTCTACTTAAACTAAGTCAGAGTTCTCTTTCTGTGTTTACTAATAATATGGCGGCAATGCAGGTCGTATTCAATCTCTGACTTACACAAGCTTTTACGGCAACTCACGACATTGGTTTGTAGATGCGCGTGCGAACTAACCCATATATTTGGCTATACCTAATGACGTGCGGCCTGTCCACATACTATGAGCATGAGACAGATTATAACTATTGGGTTATACACTAAGCACAAACAGTACACAGGTGATGGGATCATGCAACAGCACGCTGCAGTTCGAGTTTCCGCTGCAGCGTAAGAACGGCGAGTACGAGGTGGTGCGGGCTTACCGCAGCCAGCACAGCGTGCACCGTCTGCCGTGCAAGGGAGGTGGGTTGGAGTATTGTTGCATAGCAGTTACATTGGGCTATTTTGTGAGCGTCAGTGCCGAAGTGGGTAAGACCTTTGGTTCACACTCGAGTGGGTGGGTGCAGGTTGAAACCCGGGTGGCGGCGTGTACCAATGAGATATTTTCCGGTTTCAAATACATAATACGGATGCTCATTGCTGTGGGAGAGCCACACTTCGTCACGAGTGGGCCGGCCCGACCGGAGTGATACCACGGCCTCACAGAAAACTGGCGTGAAACGGCGATGTGCTGTGTTTCGTTTAGTGTGTGAGTTTGCCGGTAGCCCAACTTCCCTTATCCACCTATCCTTATTCCCATTCCCTCAAAAAGGCCGGCAACGAACTTGAAACTCTTCAGATGTCACGAGTGTTCATGGGCGACGACAGTTGCTTTCCATCAGGTAACCCGGACGTGCAAGCGATTGCACCCGAAATATCAAAAAAAAATTAACATTTAGAGTAGATATGTATTAGAGCTCTGGGAGGTCCGATCGTGTTTTTTTATCTAGGTACGTATCATACACAGTAACTTAGGCTGGGTCCTCTTAATATTAGCTCCATGTCCTGCGTCGTCCGAGTAAAAAGATTTACCCAAAGTAAAGCCGCGTGCATAGCTGAGTTGAAGTATCTGTTTGACAATCACCAGGTATCCGGTACGCACCGGGTGTGGACATCGAAGAGGTGAAGGCGCTGGCGGCGCTCATGACGTACAAGAACGCCTGCTCCAATATACCCTTCGGCGGTTCTAAGGGAGGTAAGGGCAGGACAGGCAGACCGATAGATATATTTAACAAGGACGTATAGTCCATCCCTATAGTCCACACAGTCTATCCATAAAGAACGTCACACGAATTTCATGACTTTCAGGCAGTCATATTTCTATTTTCAGGTAGCACAATGCGACGTCACTTTGTAATTTAACATCTCAAACTTAAAACCATCGCAATATTTTAAACTTCGAGAATAAAGTTGAAATACGTTGGCCAAAATTTTAACCCCGCCCCTTTACACACCATGTTACACTTCATAGACCTCCCACCTCCCTTTAACGTGTGACGTACTTGGTGGATGATCTGTATGGCAGGCTACTCCAAGCATGGTCTGCACATAGGATTAACAAGGCTTCACCTTGACGTTCATAACGAGTCTTCATTTTGACTCTTGTGGAGCAGATTACATGCAGGTATATAGCATAGGATGATTGCAAATTATAATAGTTACTTCGTGAATGCGTGCGCTTTTATTCTTTTTTGCAACACTCATGAAATAACGACTTTAACTCATGCAGATTAGTAGGTATACCTACATTTCAATTCTTGACCCACTGTCCCCACCCCAGAATGATCCGGTAAGTACTTATTATGCCGGAAAAATGTTTGGTTCCTGCGCTATAAACTAACTTATAAACTAACTTTGGCGCAACGGAGTTGCGGGTGTCACGTAGTTTCTAATATTTTTTTTGTTACTGGAAAAGCCACAGATAGTATAGATACTAGTTAAGCCATAGACCAATTACTTTAGTTAAGCTTAAGTTAAAAGGGGCTCAGGCCCCCCCCGAAAAATGGGTCTAGATACGCCAATGTCCTTGACTTGATATTCGTCTCTGAGTGCGTCAGTGTTTAAGGTGTGGCGATCGACCCAAAGCAGTACAGCATGGCTGAGCTACAGCGCATTACCCGCCGCTACACACTAGAGCTCGCCAAGAAAAATTATATCGGTAAGTTAGACAAAGGTCCAATTATACATTTGTAAACGGTTAATCTATAACGATGCGGGCGATACCACAGTCCACACTAAAACACTATACTAAAGCCCTCGATTTATAGGCCATGGCCCTAGCCTTCTAGGAAGACAGCAAATTTCGTAATTCTGGGGCGGCAGAAATAAAATGGCCTACTCTTATTAAAAACTAGTCGTTGCCTGCGTGGAACTTATAAATTATCCCGTTTTTACAACATTTTTGGTAACTGCTCGCCGCTCCTGTTGGTAATAGCGTGATGTTATATAGCCTATAGCCTTCCTCGATTAACGGATTAACCAACACACAAATATTATTTCAATTCCGGCCAGTACTTTCTGAGATTAGCGCGTTCAGACAAACCCCTCAGCTTTATAATATTGGTATAGAAGTTATATAGTTTATCATCACACCGCTACAGACCTCATGACCTCATTAAAAAAGTGATCGATCGAGTGATTTTTTCAGGGGCCGGAATCGATGTGCCTGCTCCGGACGTGAACACATCCGGCCGGGAGATGTCGTGGATCGTCGACACATACATCAAGACTTTAGGTGCCTCATGTTTCTTTGGTTAAGTTGCGTGAACTTGAGACAAGAATGTAGTAACCAGATTAGCGTGACTGGGCTCTTGACGGTAAACAGTGAAGCTGCCCGGTACGGTCGCTGGTCCAAAAATTTATATTTGTATGAAAATAAGTATACAACTTGTGGAGTAATATGGCTATCGCGCTCATATCAATTAAAACTGTAGGTATGAGATAGTAAACATTCATGATCTAAAGTAGTTTGCGTGGCGGCCAATTTAAAAAGCAGTCAGCGCTGGCTCGATATGGCCGTTTTTCAAACTGTTTCCGCGAGGTCTTTATCCATACGGCACTGGCACATAAATTGAGGTCATTTAATGTCAAACGCACACATTACATAGCACGCTGTCACCGTCAACGAGACTATTTCCAACCGATGAATACCAGTTTATGAACAAATCTATAGGTTTCATTTTCCGAGTCGCTGCTCTGTAGTGGCGTAGAGCAAAATCAAACCTATACACTACGTCATAAAGAGGAATTTAATTAATCTCGTTTTCGGTTGACGGCGACGATGGGAAAACGGCACCGTAAATAACTGGTAGTGCTAGGTCCTTCACCGATATCTGATGTACTGTCCGTACGTCAGGTTTCAACGACCTGAACGCGGCCGCGTGCGTGACGGGGAAGCCGATCAACGGCGGCGGCGTCCACGGCCGAGTGGAAGCCACCGGGCGCGGCGTCTTCATAGCCATTGACATCTTTATACACGACCCACAGTGGATGAAGCTCATTAAACTCGAACCGGGGTTTAAGGTACGTTTTGATTGTGGTCTTAGGAATTATAAGAGAAAGAACTAAGAAGTCTCAAAGTAAGATGCAGTCAATCAGTCAACTCCATATTTTAGCATGTTTATCTGAAAGAGTAGTTAGTACCCAACTTAAAATAGACGACACATTATCCGTGTCTGATTAGCAATATTCAGGCTAATGGCGAATTTTTCTGATCGAATATTGTGCCGCCGGATTAAAACTTAAAGTTCGTACCAAAGCCTTGGTTAGATATCTTAAGAGGAGGAATAGAGTTTCTTTAAAGCACCGACTTCCAACTTGAAAACCTCCGTAGAACAAGACGTGCGTGATCGAGGGTTTCGGCAACGTGGGCAGCTACGCGGGCGTGTATCTTCAGGAGCAGGGTGTTAAGATACTGGGCGTGGTGGAATACGACTGTTCTCTGAAGAATCCTGACGGCATCAACGCTCAGGTGAGGTTTCGCTTCGTGCGGTCCTACCACAAAAGTTTTTGACATCGTTTAAACAGTTGTTGGAGCGGGGTAAAAGTATCTTATATCCCTTCCCGGAACTCAAAGTATCTCCATTCCCAATTTCAGCAAAATCGGTTTAGTGGTTTGCGCATTAAGAGGTCATAGGCAGACAGACACACTTTCACGTTTATAATATCACCCGATTGTCTGACGAGTAAGATGATCCATGCGTCGGATAGGCCTGTAAAACGTCGGTCCGGCGCTAAATCACCCGCCAGTCGTGTCGGTCATCCGTCCTACTGGTTTATTAAAGTAAAGGAAGAGAGCGTGCTCTTGTGTGCAGCACACACACTTGGACACTATACAATTATTTCAGTGTAACAGGGCTGGTTTCTATGAAACCGTCTACCGTCACTGAAACCGGTGTGTACTGATCGGTAACTGATCGGCAGGAGCTACTAAAGTACAAAGCGAAGAACAAGGGCAGCGTGAAGGGTTTCCCGGGCGCGAAGGAGGTCGGCAAGGAGGATGTGATGTACGAGAAGACAGACATCCTGGTGGTAGCTGCGGTAGAGAAGACCATCACGCCAGACGTCGCCTCTAAACTTAACTGCAAGGTGTGGACAGGCGTACGAGTACAGTTGACTAAATTGCCTATTGATTTAGCGTGTATTTCACCATTTACTGATAAGTTTCGGATATGCTAATCTAAGGCTTTTTTGACAGATTCTCCATTCTTCATCTATCAGATAAGTTGTCTATAGCGGATACGGAAATTATTAGGCAGTGGTGACAGGTCCTTAAACTTCGATACTACCGCCACCAATAAGTCACCACTTTTATATTCAATTTTACTTTTACAGATTATAGCGGAAAATGCTAACATGTCGACGGCGGAGCTGGTGCTGCAGGAGCCAACTTTACCGAATCAATTTTAAAAATTTTACGCCACTAATTAGTCACCACTTATCCATACACTCACTTTCCAGATAATAGCGGAAGGCGCTAACGGTCCAACTCTACCATCAGCGGACCTGGTGCTGCAGGATCGCGGTATCCTCGTGCTGCCGGACCTTCTGGCCAACGCTGGTGGCGTTACCGTTTCCTACTTCGAATTCCTCAAGAACCTCAACCATGTCAGCTTCGGGAAGCTGAACATAAAGTTCTGGCGGGACACTAATTTTGCACTTCTCGGTTGGTATTATGTAAAGACGATCATGCAGGTTATGACATGCATAACGTCAGAGTATATTTGGGGGAAGTAGGCTATCTCACAACCAAAGCAATTTTTATCAATTGGGTCGGAGACAGCCTAGTTATATTCTAACTAAGTTCTAAGACGCAGACAGAGGACTACTTACGTATAGCAGCAAACACGATAACCTGATAATGATGATGTGATCATCCCCAGATTCCGTGGAGCGGTCTTTGAAGGAGGCGAAGATTGACGCTAAGATAGCTCCGACGCCTTTCTTCGCGGATATGATGTCGGGGGCCAGCGAGCTTAACATCGTCACCGCTGGCTTAGAATTTTCTATGGGCAACGCTTGTCGAGTACGTGTAATGGCTGTACACTCTCGCCGATAGCCGTCGGGCAAGAATCTCGTTATGAGACTCTCGCCCGAGGCTGACAGGTGAGACGAGGCGAGTGCATCCATTTACACTCTCGGGCAGTCTCGCTGTGTTTCGGCGAGAGTATACAGTCGCCATAACATAACCTCCGCTACACCAAAAGTGGTTAAGTTAAACGTGAGATAATCTAAAAAGATTTTTTTCAGAAAAAAAAAACTCTTAGCCTCTCACGTGTTTCTATTTAAAGTAAAAAAATCTCACCAAACATGAGCCCTATAGCTCACCTCTAAGGGGTCGTTATTTTCATTATAGTTTCCCATTTAATTAAATGGAAAAATTCTTCTTCGTTTTGATTTAAATTTTAAAGTTTTTTAAAGATCGAAGGCTCAACTTTAAGAAAATATATATATTTTTTTGTGAAAAATTTTGTTAATTATTTTAGAGTTTTTTAAAGCTCGAAGACTCAATTTTAAGATTTTTTTTTGTGCAAAATTTTGTTAATTATGTGTAAATTTAATTTAAAATAAAAAAATATTTTTGCATGGTAATTAAATGGGAAACTCAATTAAAATTAGCGACCCCATAGGGGTGAGCTATGGATCTCATGTAAAAATTTTAAAAAAATCTGAAGTACCACAATACATACTGGTAAAACTGAAAATCTCTTTTAAAGAAGATTACAGACAATTCAACTCAGTTGTGTGCGCGGCCTTATGTGTGCGTGCGCTTGTAAATAATATACACAACTTTCATTCATTTTGCAAGATTATTATTATTTATTTAAATAAATCTTTAGTTATTGAAAAACGATCCAGTCCAATCAGTATTTTGATAAAATTGAAAACAACTAAGTTAGAAGCCTTCAAAGTAGTCAGTTAGAAAGAGAGATCCGATATTGATTGTGACGTCAAAGTCTACAAGCTGCATACAAAGTTCATACTAAATTACGTTTTAAGAGACAGAGATGGGTAGAAAACTTAAGTCGCTAATATCTTACTTATTTCTCAACAGAATTCAGAGATCTCACTATCATAATAATTTGCATTCAATAAACTTTGTTCTACACGCATCTTTCCTATTGAGTTCAACAACGCAACACAAACAATATATTGTCCTTAACTGACGTGACGTTTCAGAACGTGATGCGGTCTGCGCAGACGCACAGCCTTGGGCTGGACCTGCGCACGGCGGCGTACATCACGGCCATAGAAAAGATATTCGTTACGTACGACGAGCACGGCCTCGCGCTATAGTCTATAAACGCATCTACCCGAAAGGACCCGATTGTTGACGAAATTAGACGATTTTTTCCACTTTTATGTATCTACAGCTTGGCAAAAAACACAACTTTGTACTAGAGTTGACAAGAACTGTAACGTTCCAAATACAAACATATTTCCAGCTGTCACCGCTGCTCTTTTTTCCCAAGCTGTATGCTCGTTATTTGCACATAAAATTAGAAACCTCAATTTCACAGTGCATCATTGTCACTTTGTAACGTTTTTTGTTTATTTATAGCGTATTTTACTAAGGGCCTGTTTCACCGCTGATAAAGTATCTATCAGGCTATCCACAACTTTTTTGACAGATTCTCCATATAATATATAATAAAGTTGTGGATAGACTATCTATAAGCGGTGAAACGGGCCCTTAGATTACCTGGAAATTGTTTTGTATGATCTTGAACACCGTCAGTAAATTTTGATATTTCTTGGTAACCTCTCGATGTATTAGGCGAGTGGATTCTACGATATCGCTCGTAGCTATTGTTGGTGAATATATACAATGTTTAAAACAAAATACTTTTATTTCACTCGTTTATGATATACTATAACAAATAATTATAATTTCGATAGTCTTTATCCTTACTTAATTTAATGCACTTAAATAATGATATACCCAATATACAAAAATATACACACAATTTTAATACAAACTATATTCAGAACAGGCCTTGCCAGGCCAGGCCTAACAGCGGGTTGGCATTCGATTTTGAAATTTCCGTTTTCAAATTTTTACTGGAAATTGCATGTAAGCATTATCAACGCTGCGTTGCGAGAATTTCGTTACTTAGATCCAATAGAAATATTAAAACCCTCAATTGAATCTAAGAAATAAGCGATACGACTGATTGTCAATACATACCTCGCAAAAACCGGTGCATATGTCCCATTTACCACACCATCATTAAAGCCTAGCGCTCTCGTGGTTCGCTTTAAACCATTCCACGGTCTCTTTGATGGCAGTGCTGAAGGGTGTGAAGGTGAACTCCGGATAGAGTTCCCTCAGCTTCTTGTTGGAGGCGGTCTTCTTGTACTGGCCGTCGGCTCGGGTGGTGTCATACACGATCTTACCCTGGTACTCGAACGCGGCAGCTATCGCTTCAGCGGCTTGCGATATCGTCACCTCGTCTGATTCATCCACTGGAATATATTGAATTCTATTTTAAAACGAGCTTTTTCGGTGTCTTCGGAACATGATGCATTTCCAAGACCAAAAGTAGCCTATGTTACTAAGTTTATGTCAAAATTCAAGTCTTGATCAGAGCATGAAGGACAGACAAACAAACACAATTTCCCATTTATAGTATGTATGGATATTAGTATGAGACTGTACGTATTACCTGACAGTATGAGTGGTTCGACGCTGTCATAATGTCTCAGCACCCAGAGGAACAGCCACGCGAGGTCCCGCGAGTATATGAACTGCCGGAGCGGCTTGCCGCTGCCCCACACCATGAACTCCGACTCGCCTGCAACAACATTACATAACGAAGTTACAGATAGTTCAACTGAGTTGTGCGCGCGGCGTGTGTGTACGTGCGCTTGTAAATACAGTCAGGCGGCAGGCGCCGTCCGAATGAACAAGGTTTTTTTAAGGAATTTAAAAAGAAATATTAATGAAATCCGAATGTGTCCAGTGCATTCGGATTTTAAAAGCAATTTAGACATAAATTTTTAACCGACTTCCAAAAACGAGGAGGTTATATGTTCGGCTGTGGATATTTTTTTTTTTTTATTTCTTTTTTTTTATGTATGTTCAACCATAGCTCCGGCGTTTGTGAACCGATTTTCAAAATTTTTGCTTTGTTGTATA
>JAOTAV010041421.1:0-17912 GCA_026546445.1 Cyclargus thomasi
TTCCCGAACCGGTGGTAGGCGCCGTAGTCTCGACGTTCAGAAAGTGTACTTAAAGTACTTATTTTGAATAAAAAGATGTTGATTTTGATTTTGATTTTCATTTCCACAAAAGTGGTGATCTGATGATGCGATCTAGGAGGAATCGAGGGGACTCTTTGGAATTTATATGGAAACATAAAGTGATTTTCACTTTTTATGGAGGATTCCAGGTATATACAACCAAAACGTATAATTCTGCACAAATGTATACCCTGGTTCCGAAGAACTGTACAGAACTCTTGAATGCTTATAGATAGCGATTCAGGAATTTCGGCTTTATTTAGACAACTTAAAGCAAATGTCACTTCATCAATTTTATCAACAATACATCATAATCATCACTATAATGATGCTACGTGCCGTTACATTTTAACCGTATAATTTGTACTTCCCATGGTGTTTTACATCAAAACGAGTGTTTAAGATAAAAATTTCGCCTTCTGTTTTTTAATTAAAACGCAATTATGGTTTTAAAGGCTTTCGTTAGAATTTGGTACCCTGTTTTCCAAAGTGGATCTTTTTTATAAGATATTTAGGGAGCAAACGAGCAGACGGGTTACCTGATGGAAAGTAACTGCCGTTGCCCTGAACACTTGCGACATCTGAAGAGTCGCAAGTGCGTTTCAACCTTTTTATGAGGGAATAGGGAATGAGAGTAGGGAAAGGGGGGTTAGGGAAGTTGGGCCATCGGTAAACTCACTCACTGAACGAAACCCAGCACAAAGCCGTTTCACGCCAGTTTTCTGTGAGGCCGTCATATCACTCCGGTCGAGCCGACCCATTCGTGCCGAAGCATGACTCTCCCACGTCAAAACTGAAAACTTGTCATATACCTCTCCTATCATACCCTAATACAGAACTAGGGACTTGGCTATTGAGAAGCGGGACCTACTCTGTGCAATATTAGCGACCGAAAATATTTTATAGCCTAGGAACAAAACGTATGGTGTCCTCGCTGAAACTTTGAGGTCCGATCTGGCCTCAAGTTGGCCACAACATGTACAGTCTGTAACCACATGGCCACCCTCCAGGCCCATCAATCTCAGGCCAGTCATAGCTCGGATCGTTTGATTAATTTATGGCTTCAGAATTCGGATTCATAGGCCTGTGCGCCACGGTAATGCTAAGATATTATTATTATATTTGAAAAATCCTTAAATAAGCTAAAAAGTTTTGTATTCTATAAAATGTATTCTTGAATAGTGTCTTGTTCATGATTTGGCTAAACCTCAACTATTTTTGTACGCAATATTCAAGATTTTGAAATAGGTACCAGTAACTTTTAATTATTACTGACTCAATCACAACAATTCATCACTACTTGACAGTTTAAGGTGAACCGACTTCCAAATTATGATGATTACGTAAGGCCGTTTGTCCACAAACACGGCCAACCGAGAACGAGAATATTACCGGATAAAATGCAACTTTATGACATAGACTACAGACTTCATTTTCCTCTACGCCTTTAATGACGGCGACGACATTGACGATAGAGTAATGTCGCTAAAAAATGAAACTTATAGCCTAGATCATAAGGTTGCATTTTATAGGGACGAAATAATCTCGTTTCGGTTGACGGTTTTGGTGGACAAACGGCGTAAGCGTTGTTAATATAAAGGTAAGATTAAAGCTTTAAAGAACGATTACTATATGAGACGTAAGACTCGTCAATCATATTATTTATTATGAGTTTTTGATTCATAGCCAGATTGCAGATTAAAGTATTTGGTCACGCTATATCAAACCCAGCCCACTAGAAATCAATTTCGTCTAGGGTGCTTCAATACGTACAGTTCAGGAAAGCGCAATGTTGGATATGCTGCAATGTCGTTTCAAGAATGGATTTTTTTTTTGCCGTGATTTTGAATCCACGCAGTAAGCACACAAAATCTCAATATATAGTTTGAGCCGCTTGAAACGGTTAGAGGTTCTGTTTCACCGTTCACCGATAAAGTTCCACAACTTTCTTGACAGATTCTCCATACAATATCCGTCAAATAAAGTTTTAGATAAAGTATCTGTAAGCGGTAAGACAGGCCCTTATAGCTGCAAGCACCGCTGTTAGATAGTTTGACTTTTTTTTAAATTTTAGCAATACTCCTATCCTACGGTCATTCATCTTATATATGTAGCTTAGAACCTTTGACGCTAACACTAGTTCCTTAATGTTTGACGGCACCAACACTAGAAGTTAATCCTGAAATAATTGAGTTAGGGCAGTCCCGCGTGTGCCGTCAGACCGGAGATTTAATTTACGTGATGGGGGTGCAAGGGCGCCGCGCTAGCTCCGCCCCTGAGTGCCACCGACTTGGACGAGAATGATATTTGGACATAGGGAGAAATGTAATTAAATTTTGCATGTTAGCGATGAATCCTTTATTAACTTGAACGATGAGTTGCATTGGATATGAAAATCTAGGGGTGGTAACCAAGACGATAAATGTGATATTTAAATCAAAATCTGTTAATACAAAATAAAAATAATTAAAACGACTATGCGCAAATAGAAACAAGAATATTCTAAAATTTTAGGTCATAAATTCCTTGTAGCATGACAAAAATAAAATCCCTATTTAAGATTGCTAGATTTTAGTCTACGACCGGCCTTATCACAAACAAAAGGGTTACCCTTAAAGGGATTTGAATTATTAATAACGAATTAAGTTTAATTTACGAGTGAAATACTCGATATGGCTTCCAATATAACTAATAATACTCTCGTTATAACTATCGACTTTAGAACATTTTAGGACTCAGGATATTTCATTGGAAATTGGAAAGATAACTGAATAAGTGAGTTAGTAAATTTAACCATGTTATGTAGATTCACGGGAAATAGCTTACTAAGTAAATAGTATGAGGTTCTACAGGAAGATTTACTTTTTTTGGTTTTAAAAGACTGAGAAATTATGCGTTAGTTATCTGAAAATTCTAATGCGAGTTTCGATTTTTAGTATGTTTGAAACTTTCATGGGAGTTTATTTGAACAGGCATGCTTTGTCAATGTTCAAGCTGGATTTCAGATAAACGGAGCTGTAAGCTTTTAAATAGAAACTTCCAAACTTTCTCACTAATGGAAAATTTTTTTTGTCTTCTTCGACTTTTCTTAAAAAGTTTTTAAAGTATGATTTTGACTTACGAATTTCTGCATGTTGATGGTTATTGGTTGGTTGGTTGGTTGGTTGGTTGGTGTGTGGTATGGACGAGAGTGCCAAATGGTATAAGTTCAGTTGGTGTTGTGCCGGTATATATACAACGGGCCGTACTTGAAGCTCACGTGAGCTTTCGCAACGGATGCGGTTGTTTCGGCAAGTGACTTCCGGTTTTGTTTCGGAAATGAGATTTTTACTTTATGTTATAATTGGCTTTTAAATTCATTCATTATATTTAAGACAACTGGATAGTAATGCTTTTGTTTTCTGATTTCTGTTTTTAAAAATTTTCCTAAGCTCGACTTAATCGGTAAGATGTATGGCTTTTATAAATAAAACACTAGCAGGAATAATATGAGATAGAAGAAAGGACAGGATCTTCTGCAGCAATTTGTAAATGATATAATTAACAATATTTTAATGCCGTATTCAGTATTTACTTCTATACAAAGCCAATCAAATATAGTGACTCAAATTAAGCATTTGACCATGTTTTGTCATTAAATATTACCGTTAATACCCTTAAAAACAAAATGTCTATTTTCTATACGCCGCTGAGCCTAGGAAAATAATTTAACCTAAATTAGATACTTTGTACGCAAATGTCATTTAGGAAATTGAATAAAACCGTTAGCTCCATCCCTCTTCCTTACAAAACACGGGCTATTTAAGTGCCGCATCCATTACGGTGTCAGTGGCTCGGTGTAATGTGTATATTTTTGAATAATTTGTAGGAGCAAGTCCGCGGGCGACGCCGCCAAGTTCATTCAGTCAACTTGAACTTACGTAACGTACACACCACGTAGCTGTCACGTACTACGTACATACAACGTACTACGTACATACAACGTACTACGTACATACAACGTACTACGGTTGCTGTCAGAACAATTTTGCCGTTGATTGAGCTATTATTATAGTCCTTACTGGGAGGTATTCTGAAAAATTGAAATGTAATTTCTTACAACTGTTTACAAGAAACTGTTATCATCCTTACTAATGTGTTTTCATCCTTGTTATGGGAAAGTTGGGTAATTTGTCCTTCCTTCACATTCAAACGTAGCAACAAATCGACTTGATTTTTGGCATACTTAGTTAAAAGGACGAAAACATAGATTACTTAGATCTTGAACCAACATCACGTTTCAAAATCGATCGATTTTGAAAATCAATAAAAATATTATTGATTTTTAAAATTTCATCCGAACAAAGCCGCGTCCAAAGCTAATAGCGAATCTGTTATATCAAAATTACGTCGGGGTTTATTCCATGGTTTTGTATTCGTTGGGGAGGTCTCGAGCTCCGTGAGGTTTGTAGCAAACGAAATTCAGAAAGAAATTCAAAAGAAGACTCATCTTTTGAATTTCTTTCTGAATTTCATTTTTCACGCATCAATTTATTTCCACGCCGACGGAGTAGCGGCCAACAGCTAGGGTTATATAAATTAAATTATTTCAAAAGGTGTGATTTGCGATTAATATTGTCTAAAGATCAATATAAATAGTTATCACTAAGTATTTGGGTTTCTTTTTGGCCTCTGAGGTAACCTCAAAAATTAGGTCTCTCCGCAGCGTACACATCACATTTTTTTTATTCTCTATAATTGCGCAAGACCTTAGAGGTGAAATTGCTTGTGTTATTCGCGGGGACATTTCAGCGCTTGCCAAATGTGGCTTATCTCGATCACGAGTAATGAGTTACCACACACACATACACGACACGCCGATACCATCATCCGACCCTAAGGTCTTGTAGAGTCCTAGAACATCTGACGCTATTTACACAAATGACCCCTGGGGTATCTCTTAAGACAGGTTTATCATAGCAGAGAGATAAGTCTTGAGAACTCGGTGTTGTACAATCAGGGAAGTTGAAACACATACAGATCGTGAATCGCAGTAATTTGGTCTGGTTATATTAAACTCGGAGGACAGATGACGACTTACATGGAATTGACTTATTCCGACCAAATGACATAGGTCTGTCAACTGGCTCTGTTCCAATTTCCCCTTAGTACTTACACCCTATAATGTTCATGAACTCTAGTCTCAAACAGTTTTTAGGTATGTTTTTTTTTTTATGATATCAGGGACAAGCGAGCAAACGGGTTACCTGATGGGTAGCAACTGGTGTTGGCCACGCCCATGGACACTCGTGACATTCGAAGTGTTGCAAGTGCGTTGTCGGCCTTTATTTGGGAATAGGGGATGGGAATAGAGATGGAGGCATTAGGGAAGTCGGGCCACCGGTAAACTCACTCACTAAAACAACACAACGCCGTTTCACGCCAGTCTTCGGTGAGGCCGTGGTATTTCCGACTCCAGTCGAACTGGATACTGGCCCATTCGTGCCGAAGCATGGCACTCCCACGGCAATGAACCGTATTACGTACTTGAGATCGGAAAATGTCTCATTGGTACACGCCTTTACCCGGGTTCTAACCTGTACCCTCTCGAGTGCGAACCAAAGACCTTACCCGCTAAGCTACGGACGCTCTGTTAAACCAGTAACCCCGATTCGATTGAATCTGAAAACGGTTTTCGCAGTTTTTCGGCGGATTAGCTTATTACCGATTTTCATCAGTTTCAACGAGCCTCATAGTTAATTTTTTAGGATAGCTCAGATTATAAGAGTAAATACGGACATTGGATAGACTGGAATGGAATTTAGTACATTAGAGTGAATTCCAATTCTCATGGCTCAGCGCTGGGCTGGATAGAATCATTGAATTAGAATATGGCAAACCATACATTGAGGCACATTGCAAAGCACTACAATGTTAAAAATTTCCATAGTAAATTTACTAAATTTGTGTAGGAAGTTTTTACGCACTACATTTCTTGAAATGTGAAATTCAGCCATGCAATTTTACTACACAATTTATTACAGAATATTTGTAAAAATACTAACTAATTCGTATTTGAGCTATTACAAAATGTAATATTACATCAAATTCGTATTTAAATTCCAATAAAATACAAGATTTTGTAATTTTAGGATGCATTTGCGTAGTAAATTTACAAAAAATTTTAACAGTTTAGTTGTTCAGAATGTTAACGTCAGGGCTCTTTAAGGTCAGTCAGTGTTGTGTATCTCGCGTATCCCGTGATTCTGCCTAAAGCGGAGTAGGAACACCCGTTGGGGTTTTAGTGGGTATGCTTGACTCCGTGGCTCTTGTAGCCGTCCCCAAGCCGCCAGAGAAGCGTAAATTTATTTCCCCAAAAGGCATTATATGGGCAAAAGTACTTACTAAAAATTAACCACAAACAAAAAGCCGACTTCGGATGTCGCGAGAGCCTGTGAGCAACGCCAGTTTCTTTTCATCAGGTAACTCGTCTGTTCGCTTGCCCCCTAAATATCATAAAAAGTAAAATTACCTGCAACCTGTAAGATATCTTAAGGTAGATCTTATCTCGTCATTCCTCGCAGATGGTGTCGTAATGTCGTAAGTAGTGCTAGCAAAAATATAACGAGGAAAATTCGGGTAATAAACAACAAGATTAACATAAGATTACGTAAAAGTAATTTATAAGTGTAGTTTTTTAAGAAATATTGTAAGCCTAGGTGCCATCTAAACCTTTGCCTTTGACGACCTCTGTGGCGCAGTGGTTGAGCTCCTTGGTAGCTCACGCCGGGGGTCGCGGGTTCAAATCCCGCTGACGGAACCAAAGTATTTCGAAGTTCCTGGGTCGTGGATGTGTATTAAATATGTGTATCATATTCATATTCATTCATATTTCTTTATTGCTAGAATGATATATAATAAACATGTTATATATGTGTATTGTATTAAATATATACATCCGTTGTATGGTACCCGTAACACAAGTCGAGTACTTACCCCGGGGCCAAACTGACGTGGTGTGAATCGTCCAAGATATTATTATTATTATTATCTTTTGAGCAGAGACTTTTACTTCTAATTTTATTTACGTAATTGATTGTATTGTTGGTTCTTGGTGGAAATTCATGTTCAACATTAACGAAACTCACTTGTGGAATTATACAGTGGAAACGATGCAAGTAGCATCGTTTCCACTGTATAATCACTGTAATTTTTAATTTATAGCAATATTATAAGTAATACACTACCAGTTTCTAATGTAATGTATCTAATGTATGTTTCTAATGACGATGTATTTCAAAACCAGTCGTGTATCACTTATAAAATTGTTATAAATGTGAATTTAGTGGATACAATGCAAGTAAAAAGTGAGTTTCATTAAACACAATACAACAATAAAGTTTAAAAAATATGCACCAAAAAGTATTAATAACTAATTTCTAAAAGTGTTTACTCGGCGACAGCAGTCGATTGCAAACAGGCATTATAACTTTTCCTAATCGATTTAATATAAAAAACCTATAAATTTTTGACTAAGAAACCGCCTCCTTTTTTGCAATGTGGTTAATAGTTCCGTGAACAAAATTAAAAATTATCGAATGAGAGTATATTAATTTGTTCCCGTTTTCCTTATGTCGGTTCGGTTGTAAGGTTGTTGATAAGGAAGTTTCAGTCTCGGAAGTTCGTGATTTCTGGCTCGTAAATAAAGGGTTTCGTACTCAGTAAATAAAAAAAATAATCAAACTTAAAGTATTAAATTGCCGTGAAGCTTTGCTAGGGGAAAACTTTTAAAGAATGTTTTTAGAATTTGGGAACAATCTTCGTAACTGCTATCGACTCTTAAGTATAAACTAGCGTGTGTCTGCAGGTTTGTTTGTGTGGAATTCGATTTTCCAAGACCAAAAGTAACCTATGTTAATATTATTATTCTCTTGTGGCGGTACCCACATTAAGCGTAATAATCCTGCATCGCGCTATCGAAGTTTTCGAAACACGCGCTATATATATACGACAGCTAAAATGTATCACGTAGGCTTCGGCCTGACCGAGTATAACACCTCTCTCGGTCGGAAGATCTTCCTTTGGCCACCACGTTCATAGCTCACACTCTCAACTAAATCTATCAATCAACTCGATACATACATAAATACAAAATCAACTCGATTGGTTGCTTCGTTAGGTCGTGACAAACAAACAAACCACTTTCCCTTTTTTATATTATTTTCTTATAGTCGATTTCTTATAACCCCTTCGTATTAGCATTTGATACTCTACTCTGTTATTTAGAGGCAAAACAGATGCTTACATGCATCATAAGGGGCCATCCTTGAATTACGTCACACAAATTTCATGGTTTTTCGATCCCTCCCTCTTGTCACAGGTTACATTTCTGCGGACCCCCGGACATTGTGACGTCACAAAATTTACAATTTTACAACTAGAAATTTAAACCACTAGAAATTGAAATATTTCAAGTTTTGTGATAAACATTTCAAATGTGATGTCACAAAATCGAGGACCTGTGTCACACTTCGACGCCCGCTGCCCCCTTTACGTGTGACGTGTTAGAGATTGTCTAGTTTATAGATATAAATTTTAGTGCTGTGCGTTTATCTCAAAATCAGTTGTCATATACGGAACAACCTCAGGTCACCCTACAAACAAATTGTTAACTTCCCAAGGAACCCAAATGACGATAATGTTGTCGAATTTTCGAGCAACGAGTACAAGTGCAGGCTTTAGTATCGGAAGATAACAAGGTGACTTGTGAAGGTAATCGTGCGCAGTTATTTTGGGGCTGCTTTAGTATCATGTTTTTTTAATGATATGTAGGGGGCAAACGAGCGGACGGGTTACCTGATGGAAAACAACTGCCGTCGCCCGTGGACGCATGAGACTTCAGAAGAGCACTTTTTAGTATTAAATGCTTTCCACATATAGTTTAAGTCAAACTTCAAGATTTTGCCTTCACGCCATCTGTTACTTGAGAAATACCTTCCCGTTATTTTTGTACATGCAAGTACCTACTCATAACTAGCGTTATTAATGCTTGATTGTTTCGTAACCGAACATAATTTAAGGCCGTCCATCCGCGTCCCACATCAGAGGCAGATCTCCCAACAGGGGCCAAGGCTGGGCCCGCCGCCGTTGGGGCCCGATTCCCATGACTCGAAACACACTTCGAGTGCTAAAGGCCGTGTTTTAAGGATAGGCGTAGCCCCCTTGCAAGGAAGGCCATCTTTGATTACTTTACTAATTGTTGTTTTTCACACAGGTGAAAACTTTAAAAGTATTCCTGGGTTAAGGTATATAGGAATTTTACCCACTAAAACCCCTATAGTTGCTTTCAAGCAAGAAAACGATGGAACAACTTTTGCTACTCTACCACCTGAATTACCTATTGCTCTACGGCCTAAATCATTAATTCAAATCAATCATTTTTCTCCGAATTAAAGTGAGGTTCTTGTTTGCGATGGGGTATATAATGAGTTTATTATATGCACACTTCCTCAGAGCCCAGGCACGATTATGACGACCTGCGTTCGAATCATTCGATGCCTGAGAATAGGTCCAGGCCGCTCACCTTCCTGCTTAACCTTTATCCAAAATAATTTCAATTGCTTTAATTATTTTTATCGGTGTTATGGTCGTTTAAAGCGAATAAAATCGGCTTAATAAGTTCGGTTTATGGAATGTTGAGAAATCCGCAAACTTTTATACGAAAGTTTTTACGACCGAATTGATATATTATGTTAATTTCACATACATTGTTTGTTGGTTCTAAAACTTTTATTGTCTGAATTTTATGTTAAAGGACCATGAAAATTTAATTTATACTTTAGTTCATTGATTATTATTAATAATAAGTAAATCAGTAAATATAAATAAGGAACTAAAAAAAAAATAAAACTGAACAAGAAGCAAAAGCGCACAAAAACAACTGAATGCATTTTAATATTAACCCCCTTATTTATAAAAAACATTTAGGGCGAGGATTTCCAGCGCGCTTGTCCTAAGCTTGAGCTTGGCGGGCGCACAGCGAGGGTTAAATAAACATTTTGGGATAATGTTTGTAAACTTTAAAAGATAGTCAGTTTTATATACTTAAATAGGTGGGCTCAGAGATTCTAAACAAGCAAAACTATACTATAAAATGTTTATATAATTTAAGTAACGAAAAAACGGGATTAAAGATTTATTTGGGAGTGTTTTTGTTATTTCTTTTAACGAGTCAACTATAACCTGTCGCGTGATCGATAGGTGGATTCACTGACTGTAATCCTCGATAATGCTATATATTTTAATAATGCTATATATTGGAAAACTATACTTTAAAACAACTTCAAAAGAGGCGTTCGGATGCGTTTTTTCGGAAAACATCGCCTTAAGCAATGTTTAACCAACCCTTTCTGTCGTGTGGCGTTTTCAGTATTCTAGAAAGGGACAGCGAACCTTGATTAGTTAAAAACTGTTTAACTATCTTTATAAATAGGCCCCTTTGTCATATTTTTTTTAAATGACTCCAAAAATACGGTAGCGGCTACCGATGAACATAAATTTTCAATATGACACAAACAAAGTTTATTCAAATAAACAATCAATTAAAGCCTTCTTTTTTAATTTATTATGTGTCATAAATAAATAACAATTATAAATAACTAATTAGTGTCAGCAATAAAAAATAGTTTAATATTTAATAGCCGGACGGCCTAAAGGTTTATATAACCAACTCATATTTCATCTCATGGGTTACGGAGATTAATTTCAATCACAATTGTAACCTCCAACCCATATTTGAAGAATATTGTCAAGGCTGACGTTGCAATCATTGTTTGGTAACCGCCTGACTATTAATAATCCTTTGTGCCTTCGAGATAACAATGTGGTCGCGCAGACGAGACACCAGTCGCCGCTACCAGTTGATGGCGTTAAGAGACGGTAACGTGCGTGAGACGATTATCAATTAACTTTATTTTATCATCTTCAACACTCATAAACTTCTTATGGGTACTATTAATACCTAAAACGACGTAATTATAATTGTATGTATATTTTTTTAGTGATATTTAGAGGACAAACGAGCATACGGGTTACCGGATGGAACCGTCGCCCATGGACACTGTTTTGCCGTCCTTTGTGACGGAATAGGGAATGGGAATTGGGATAGGGGGACTAGGGAAGTTGGGCCACCGTTAAACTCACTCACTAAATCACAGTACAACGCCGTTTCACGCCAGTTTCCTGTGATGCCGTTGTATCACTTCAGTCGAATCGGCCCATTCGTGCCAAAGGATGGCTCTTCCAAGGCAATGAGCTTTCGTATTATGTACTTGAGATCGGAAAATGTTTCATTGGTACACGCCTCCACCGGGTTTTGAACCACCTCTCGAGTGCGAACCAAAGGTTTTACCCACTAGGCTACGGACGCTCTGAATAAGTATTTGTCGTAAGGTGGATATTTTGTGTTATTCGCCACGAGCGGGAATCATTTCTTGTGGCATAGTAGTAGTGGGATCTGGATTAACACATATGGGAAAAGTACATGTTTTACATAAATAAATAAATAAATAAATAAAATAAAAACTCTTTATTCGAAAGAAAAAGTCACAATTTCAAAAAACAAAAAATAAAAATATATGTCTGAAATACATAGGTTTTTGAAGTAACCAGTACCTTTATCAAGTAGCACTAACAACACTATAAGGTCCTGTTTCACCGCTTACTGTTAAAGTTTCTGTTAGGTTATCCACAACTTTTTTGACAGATTCTCCAAACAACATCTGTCAAATGAATTTGTGGATAGACTATCTGTAGGCGATGAAATAGGTCCTTAGTCTATTTTAAAAAAATGGGTACTAAACGGTTTTCATACAACCTAGAGTAATATTTTTGTAGTATGTTATGGAAATGTCTCAGAACTAGGCTTCTATGTTTTTGATTTTTAAATATTTATCATAGGTTTTTATATATTTTAATTTTAATGATTTCATATAAAACAAAAATGTTTCAATATTTTCATTTGTATGAAAACCGTTAGGTACTCAGTCCTCTTAATAAGTCCTCTTAATATTTTCGAGAGTGGTAAAGTATACGAAGCGCTGCAGTAGCTTAATAAATCTCGTCTGCGCAAGACCTCATCTCGTGTACACCGAGATAACAGTGTAAGCGGAGACATTATCTCATACATAAATGTTTCTGCTTCCTCTTAATTGGATTTTTCTTGGTTTTCGTCAATGTTTTCCCTACAAAGGATTCACAGGGCCTACTGTTTTGTATTGTCTGTTAAAATTTCATGATATCCTATTGTATTTTTATTCACTTTAGACTTTCAAAGCTTTTATTGCTGCGGTGCTTAATAATAACAACATCTTTATTTCAAATCCGTCCAGTAGTTCTTGAGATTAGCGAATACAAATAGACAAACAGAAAATAGACAACGCTCCTATTTTACTATTTTATTATATGTATAGATTAAAAGTAAAAACATACTTTATTCAACTTACTTCTCATTACTACTGAGATGTACACTTGTCCAGTACATTTGTAATAGACTATCAATTTTACCAGCTAACGTTCAGAGAATACTGTTGGTACTGTTTCAAAGTCTTGCCATTGTAGAAGCAGATCTTTCACAAACTAAGCTTAAGCTTAATAAGCCTTTATTGTAATTTTTATTATAAATAACATAACCTAACATAAAATGCCATGATATTCCTGTGGGTTTGGTAACGTTGGTAGAGTTTGCTTGCCACCTCTTAGGCTCAGCTAGTACAACGTCTATAATAAAACATCCGGAGTAGCCTATCTGTTTATGATATTTAGGGGGCAAGCGAGCAGACATGTTACTCCGAAGAGTTGCAAGTGCGTTGCCGGCATTTATGTGGGAATAGGGAATAAAAATAGGGATTTAGGATAGGGGATTAGGGAAGTTGGTCCACCGGTAAACTCTCTCACCGAACGAAACACAGCACAACGCCGTATAACGCCAGTTCTATGTATTACTCCGGTCGAGCCAACCCATTCGTGCCGAAGCATAGCCCTCCCACGGCAATAAACGGCAATATAATCCCACGCGGGATACGCAGTTATTTCCGACGTGAAAAAATATTTACTTTCATGAATTGTTTCTATATTAATGTACTTAATATGTAATAATAATATCTTATTTTTTGGATTTTTGTGTTTTAATAACGCTGAAACTATTGAATAGATTTTTATTATATTTTATGTACAGGTAGGGTATTAATCGACATAGATGGTTGGACTTTTTAGTGTCAATGACAACAACATGTGAATCAATGGGGTAACACAGCAGGTAGGTATAATAAAACCTTTTTACTATTTATAAATTAAACTTTAAATTACGCGTCTATCTCATATTCTTAGAAAATAATTTTGGTACTTTTAAACTATTCTTCTCTTGAGCTCTGGATTTCATATATAAAGTTACTTAGGCGTGGGCGGTGATACATCGGGCAGATAAAGCCCAGCTGAAGAGCTTTTGACGAAATCCTATTGTGAATTAAACACGTCATACGAAATCGTATACCAGGCTACTGTACATATTATATATTGTACATGACATACGATATACGATATGTCTAGAAATAAAACTGCGACCTTCTGTACTTAACCCTGACGAATACTTATAACAGATAACAGGGCACCTTGATAGTTTAAAAAGTGAATATGAAATATGTGGAATCAAATCAAACCATTCTTAAGTCCATAAAAAATTGTAATTCGGTGCACCAATTCTATGGTGCCGCAATTACATTGGTGCACCATTGGTGATACCATAATATCTTAGTTAGCTACTTTTAATTAATGTTGAAATTATTGCCGAATGCAATTTGTCTGAATCAAGGTTTTTAACCGTTTTTTTGTCGTTGGAGGAGTTTATGCTTCGGCACGAATGGGCCAGCTCGACCGGCCACGGCCTCACAAGAAACTGACGTGAAACGGCACTGAGTTTCGTTCAGTGAGTGAGTTTACCGGTGGCCCTGGTATCCCTTTCACATTTCCTCATTTGCGACTCTTTGGATATTACAAGTATCCATGGGCGTTTTCCATCAAGTAACCCGTCTGCTCGTTTGCACCCTAAATATCATTAGAAAATAAAAACTTCCAGCCTTTTGGCTGAGGTACGCTGAGGTTTTTTATTTACGTATACCTAATTGACAGCTCACTGACTGTGTAGTGCCACAAAAGATATAACTGACCAGTAGGTTGACTACAAAAGCTGACCAATCAGCGCCGAAATGGTTGTAATGGGTTGTAAAAATGCTTTGAGCTCAGCAGCAACGTAGATTTATAAATCCCAGCATACATACGTGTTATAACACGCGCCGGCCGGTATGACATACTATGTTAAACCTGTAAAAAAAATAATTTCCAATTAGGGCCACTATCGTAAAAATTACTTAGCTAGAACCAAAACCTCAAATACCTCGGACGGATGAAATTCCGATTTTCCCCGACTGCTAAAAAAGAGGATTAATAATTAGAGCTATTCCCCCTTGGCTTTCGGAGAGAAAGGAAGAGGATTCTGTGTTCGTGGAGTGCTGTTGGGACATACCGAGGCTGTGTAGGTAAGAAATTTTAGAATGTTGAAAGTAATATGAGTAAAAAGTGTCCGGGTGAAACCCCGCTCGGATGCTCTCTAGACGCTATCTAAGATAGGACAAAACCGGGGAAACCCGGACGGCACCCACCACTTCCAAGTCGTCTTACTGGTTAGCTCTATCTACTGTGTCAGCGCTGACTTAATTATCCTGCCAAGCGAGTGCAGTTGTAAATTCCTTTGGACAGGTGATGAAAGCTCAGTTCTTATGAGAGGTAAAATAAAATGATTTAATATACTGCAGTAATTCTGGTTTTGGAGATCGGGTGCAGCTAAAATATCGCTCGGAAAAGATTAATGATAAGAGAATCGTTATTGGTAGATTGCGATTAACTGGTGGATAGAGTTATAATTATTATTCATCACTAAGACTTTGCTCGCGGTAAGAAATATTTAACTAACATCCAAAAACGAGGATGTTGTCCTCCTAAGCTCAACTATTTCTGGACAGAATCTTCATAATCAATATGATGTCGGAAAGATTTCAGATTAGCTCATGATTAAATAGACATGGTACCGACTTAAAAAATTATTATGAAGATTGTGTCCAGAAATAGTTGAGGTTAAGCCAAATTAAAAAAAACCCTATTTTGAAACTATCATTATTTAAATAATACTTTTATAATATTTCATACTTTTCAGTTTATAGAAGTTCATTATTCTTTTTCATTCTTTATTTTTCCTTGTTATACAAACTATATTTACCCTTTTTACTCTCTTAGGGGGAGAATTTAACATAATTCTTTCTAAGCGTATTAAGGACATAACAACCAGCATAGTTCTAAATTTCAGCCCAATACTTCCAGTAGTTCTGTCAACGCACAGTTGATATCTATGTCGGTCAGTCAGCCATCTTTGAGTTTTAAATATTTAGTATTGAAGCAATTGTAGAAACCATCATAGTCTTTCGGCGAGCCCCATAATTTCATCCTCGATCAAAAATTACGATGGTACGCAAATAATCATGCACGAAATCCCACACAAGCGAAGGTACGCACATAAAAAGGACGTTTCGACTCGTTACGTAGGCTTTCGCATCATATCATGGGTGTAAGAGGCCGTGGCAATTCGAACTCCTTTTCTTTGAGGGTTCTGTTTTGTTCCGAGAGTACTTCAGAGCCTTTTTACGGAGTTCGGTGTAAACAACCCTAAATACGACAAACTTATTTTTAGCTCCACTCCGAAACAATTTCGAGTGAGGGATAATAAAAGACAATTGTTTTTTGTATCTTTTTATGAATTCGTTTTGGTTTGATATTTTTTTGAGTGACAGTTACTTAACACATCATATATATTTATATTATTTGGAAGTTCAGAAATGATACCGTCGCTGTGAGTGCCAAATTCCATATGTGTTTTTTTTTATTTTTCTTTTTTTCCCTAAAATTAATCTCAGTTTCGTTCTGCACATTCTGATAAAACTATTTTTGTAATATATCATGTTGTGGTATCAATAATTTAGTATTTTTTTTATTTTCAATCCAATAATATGTTTTTTGTTATTTCCCACAACCTGACCAAAATCACATACGGAACTTGACACTCGTAGCGACAATACTACTGTTCTCAAAACAAAAATGTGTTGTCTTCAAAACTATAATTTCTTTATGCATTTTCAAACCGTCAACGACGTCTAATCCGACGTTCTTGGCTTCAAAATATTCGGGCAAAGATAAAGCAGCAGTTGGTAAAGCAATAGAGATTTTAAGCTTCGACTTTACGAATAAGATGCCTTTATAATGCCTCACTTAAATTTATTCAGCTTAAAAAATTATTAAATATTACCTTAAACACTAACATACTGTATATTAATTACTATATACTTAAAAGCGATGACGTGAATAAAGTAAAACCACTTTGTCCAAATTCTCATAAATCACTCGCATAGCGGAGTATCTACTTACCAATAAACAACGAAATAAATATGTCAGACTATCAAAAGCCCATCTTGAGTGAGGGGGAATCGTGTCAGCTGGACTTGTGGGCCAATCAAATCAAAATCAAAATCAAAATCTTTTTATTCAAAATAAGTACTTTAAGTACACTTTCTGATCGTCGAGACTATTAGTCGAGAATATTGCGGGACGACTAACTCGATTCCATTCTCGACACAATATTATACAGTAGGCTAGACTAAAAGTCTTAGGGCCTCAACACATAAGTGGTGACATTTTCTCCTTACTTCATTTGTCTGATCTGTCGTGGATTGCCTATGAAGTACTTGTAAAGTAGTTTTGAAACAGTCCCTTTACGACACATGAATTGAAAACAGGAACCATTGCACTTTAAAACATCAAGTTATGTATATTTCTAGAATGACTATTTCAAGCCCTTTATTTTGATACCCTACTCGATCTAAATAGGCGGAAAAATTGTTTTGGAACCTCACAATTTCCACTTTGAAATCCGCCTTTTTTAGTTTTTTAATGTACCCAGTGTAAATTTGCGCTATCAAGACGAATCTAACGATACCTCATGTGTTAAAATCCATCAAGCCGTTTAGGTTGCAGAGTGTATGAAACATATACATAACAACCCCTTCTTCCGACGCAGTCGGGTAAAAAAACAGAATAATTTCAAAGAACTTCATATGATTGTAGACGTATGACGTCGTCTAAATTACACTTTCGCGGAATTTGTATATTTTTTTCATTTTAAAACATCTGCCATAGATCGAGTCAATTAGGGTTTTATATAAAATATTATCCTATCGAAATGTTAAATCGATGTCTTCTGTGCTGATCAATCAGCTGTTTGATGTTCGTTTGACGTACAAGAGAGGACAATGTTGCTATTTGATATTATATAATCGCATCTTATTGAAGATGAATTAACATTTTAGTTAATTTAGCATGAAACACACACTTCTGACTTAGGGCATAACTTTCATAATGTGTAGAATCTCGCAACTGTCAATTAATAATTTTGGAAATATCGCCGACTTGTACTACTGTATGTGATTGTAATGCGACCCCGTTTGGCCTAAATTGCCGTTGAGCGTGTTCTCGATAGTGATAATATCTGATATCACATAAAAAATACGTATTCCAAAACGCAAGGACTGTATTTGGAGGCCGAGACAACAGCTTACCTATGTGTGTGCCTAATTTCAGATTTCTCAATTCGACCGTAGACATGTCAAAATTGATATTAAAATCTGAAATGTATTAAAAACTAGCTGACCCGGCGAACTTTGTTCCGCCTTAATGGCAATAAATAAGCAGATTGTGTTTTTTTTTTTATTGGAAAA
>JAOTAV010041432.1:0-17910 GCA_026546445.1 Cyclargus thomasi
GAAGTTTGGATGAGATCCTAGGTACAAAAAACCTAACATAAGGATTACAAACAAAGGATATGGGCGAAAAGCCTATAAATGTACCTTATTTTTAAATAAAAAAAAAACGTACTTTAACTTTAACTACGGCTACGGGAAACGGACATAGGGAATGAGGTGTACGGAGCTGGCCCCCCGGTAAACTCACTCACGGGACGAAACACAGCGCGACGGTGTTTCACGACAGTTTTATGTGAGGCAGTTATGTTTCTCCGGTCCAGCCGGCCCATTCGTGAGTATGGATTTCCGCGGCAAAACGTTTACAGTCTGATACCCAAAAATGCTTCGAAATAGCTAAACAAGTTAATAGAACCAAATAAATCACCTTGTCACACTTGTCGCACTGGAAAGGCCGCCTCTGTAGATGTTCCCTGTTCTTGTGTCGCTCGAGGTCGCGACGACACCGGAACTTCCGCTCGCACAGGTCGCAACCGAACCTGAAATGTTTGTCTAGCTTGACTACACTACATTCGGCTAATCTAGGCAGTAGCGGTCGTTATAGTCGGGGAGGTGAAAGTGCTATTTTTGTAGTAGTCCGAACGTCGTGGAGACCTCGTACGTTTTGTAGATTAGGTAAGATGTGAAAAAAATATATAAAAGACTTTTATGGGATAAGACGCTACAGTGATTTTAAGGTTTTAAAAAGAAATTTCTTAAAAAAAATGTAAACATTAATCATTTATTGGACGATTTAGTTGAATGTGACATAAATTGTCTGGCAAGCTTGGTTATGAAAATATGAAGTTTTGTTATTTTTTGCTAATAGGTCAAGGATATTTTGGCTTCTTTATCGATGTAGTAAAGACCCGCGCTTGTTATATTTTGAATATCTTTAATGTACAATTTACATTTTTACTAATTTATTATATGTATAGATGATGAAACTTCGACTCGACCTGCGCAACCAACATGACTGCGATGCAGGAACGCCTGCCGCAAGGCGGACGCTGCCCATGTTAATCGATGGCGCTCCTTCGTGGCAGACGCGCAGGTTTGGCCGAAGGTATGTATATAAACAAGCCTATTGTTTTACCACTTACTGATAAAGTTTCTAATAGGCTATCCACAACCTTTTCTACAGATTTTCCATATGACAAATTGTGGACAGATTATCCGACACTTATTAGTAAGCGGTAAAACAGGCCCGCAATGTGTTAAATTAAATTTTAGTTTATAACACAACTTACGACAAATTCGCAGTACTAGCGTGAGTTGCAGCTACCTTGTAATGCTGCTTGAGACCCATTTCGGACTTAAAACTCCTGCAAGCATTAAAAATTATAAGAATTCGTTAGCAACATCGGACTTGAACAGAATGTCTTAACTTGCATCCAACTTTGCGTACGTGTGGTATTCATGTCTTACTTGTCACTCTCAACGTAGGTCATTTGCAGACGCAGTAACTATTGTACATGCGTGCAAGCGTGCATACGTGCGTCCGACTTTGCGTGCGTGCGTTCATATCCTACTTGTCACACTCGACGAAGTAGTAGGCTCTGGTGTTGGAGTGCGTGGTGATGTGCAGACGCATTAGCGTTTGTACGTGCGTACATTCGTACGTACGTGCGTGAGACTATGCGTGCGTGCGTTTATGTCTTACTTGTCACACTCGACGAAGTAGTAGTCTCTGGTGTTGGAGTGCGTGGTCATGTGCAGACGCATTAGCCTTTGTACGTGCGTACATCCGTACGTACGTGCGTGAGATTATGCGTGCGTGCGTTTATGTCTTACTTGTCACACTCGACGCAGTAGTAGTCTCTGGTGTTGGAGTGAGCGGTCATGTGCAGACGCAGTAACGATGGCGCGACAAACACTTTGCCGCACTCAGGACACTCGAAAGTCCGACTCGGGGCTTCCCCGGCTGATATCTCGGACCGGTGCTTCCTGTAAAGTGCCTTTATTAATATTATGTGGATGACGCCCGCAACTTGTTATTCTAAAATCCATTTATCGCTCGAAATTTTTTAAATTTTTTGGAAAAAAAAAATTAATGTTGCTCCAAGACTCAAAAGTATTTTGCCACGGGCTCCTTATATATGTATAGGCTTCAAGTATTGTTACGCTACTGGAAAGATGCATAAAATTTACCTAATAAGATGAGCTTGTAATGTTTTCTTCGTCTTATAAATCTTCTTGCACAAGTCACACTGGGCGGGAGAGATACTCCGGTGGGCATAGTCCATATGCTTCCTTAAAGAACCTTGCTGTCTGAAAAAAAACAAAATATAAAAGGTCGAAATGAGAAACCTCCGACTTTGTGGTAGTCAGTTAAATAGTATAACTTACTCATAATAATATAATCTTTAAAAATTATGTATACAATACAAGCTGTGTCATTGGCAACAGCTTCCCTTGGGTTAAATTCGATTGCGTTAAATTGGATAGGTTAGCTAGGTATGGGTACATAATGTGTTTTTTTGTCTAATACTAAAAATAGCCAATGACATTCTTTAACTAAGTATTGGCTTAAAATCAAGTCAATTGGTAACTTTGTTTGGGCAACAGCAGGCAGGACAACATATGTGCCTATTATCAAATATATTTTCCATGATTATAATAATATTGGCAGTAACAGAACAATAAAAGTTTCAACGTTAATGCGATAGGTTTTATTTTTTTTTCATGATATTTAGAGGGCAAACGAGCAGACGGGTCACCTGATGGAAAGCGACCGCCGTCGCCCATGGACACTCGTGACATCCGAGGAGTCGCAAGTGCATTGCCGGTCTTTTATAGAGAAACCTTCAAAATGGTCGACAGAAATAAATACTTTCGCACTTATAATCTAGATAGAAAATGTTAACTCACTTAAAAGTCTTCCGGCAGTGGTCACACGTGAACTGTTCTCTCGGTATACCCGCGTGGTTCGAGGTGTAGTGGTCCCTGATCGTCCTGAACGTGCTTCGAGTTAGTTCACATATGGGACACTTGTACCTTCTGTAACGGACGTTATTTTTTTTTATTATTTATTTAGGGAATATGTCGATTACATGTAAGTCGTGATCTGTCCGCTGGGTTTGACTTAAACCAAATTACTTAGACCCACGATCTGTATCTGTTTCAACTTCTCTGATCGTACTTGAGATCGGAAAATATCTCATTGGTACACGTCTCCACCGGGACTCGAACCTGCACCCTCTCTTTTTTTGATTGCGAATATAGCTGAATAATGGATGAAAAAGTGTGTTTCATTAATGTGAGCCAATACAGTTGTAGCCTAGTAGTAGTTCTAGTCTGCTGTTCGGGCTTGGAAACTACTCGTGTATCATTACTCCAACTGCTCGCTGACCGTCAGCGCCGACAGCGAAAAGTATGAAAGAAAGAAAGAAATTAACTTTATTTGGTAAAACATACATTCTGAGTAAAAAAAAAATAAAAACATTTCAATACTAAGTGTTACCAAATTGTCCCCTACTCAGCATGTGTCGCAAACACAGTTTACAACGCTGGTTTTCATGAATTTGCAGCGCACGCGTTATTTAAAAACGCTTCTCAGTTTCATACATCTCGACCATCAGCGCCGACTGTACGCTTGCGGTCAACGTGCGACTAAAATTTTTAGGTATTTGTAATATTGGTGATGCCCGAATTAAAAAAGGATTTGATTCGATTAAAATCAGCCTATGTATCAACATTTGTAAGGCTTAGGAGGGCAAGGACGTTCCGATCCACGCGGCAAGACCACCAAAAATTGAAATAAAATATCACTTTAATTTGTTCAACGCCATATGAAGTATTAGAGGCAGCGACCGCTTGATCAATGTCAGTACAAATTCTTTAGCAAACCGAGATCATAAAATGACATTTTAATTTAATTTTTGTCGGTCCTGCGCCTAATAAGTGTAACAGAGTAGACGTAACTCACATTATATGACTTTGTTTATGAGAAACCAACTTTTGAACGGACTCAAAACGCTGTTTACAGATGTCACACTTGTATTCGCCGCTTATCTGGAAATTTAAATTTGTGGGTTATTTTGGCCCCACACTTAACATAATAAAAAGTGCAAGAGAAGTTTTGCCGGCCTTGTTAATAAAGGAATAGGCTACGGGAATAGGTCTGGGGAATGAGGTATAGGGCCTCCAGTTAACTCACACACTAGATAAAACACAGCGCAATGTGAGATAGTCGTATTTTTTCGGATGAGCCGGCACGTTCCGCCCAAAACTCTTATGGACAAATATTAATCAGAGATAGTTCAACTCAGTTGTGCGTGCGGCACTGTGTAAGTAAACCTTGTTTACTCGGACGGCGCCTGCCGCGTCGCTACCACATGAATAAAAGTTAAATACATACTAACTGTGCCCCGCGGTTCTACCCGCGTAGAAAGTAGCCTATGATTTAATCCAGAATATCAGCTAGCTCCATGCCAAATTTTATCGAAATCGGTCCAGCCGTCTAAGCGTGAAGAAGTAACAAACATACACATACACACTCACAAACTTTCGCATTTATAATATTAGTAAGATAAGATCTGATTCACAAGTCCAGGTACTCATAAGGCCGAGCACACAACTGAGTTGAACTATCTATACTAACCGGTAATTAAATGAACAGGGATTTTTTTTTGTATAAAATCTTTGACACAAATAACAAACAAAACTGCACTTTCAGTGCTGGTGCTTTCATATTTATCCCTTTATTTTCGTATATCCTGTACTTTACCTTATCATGTTGAGTCATATGTTTCTCGTAGCCGTCCCTGTACAGGAACCATTTGACGCAGTCGGTACATTTATATGTTGCAGTTTTAAACTGTTCATCTTCTGCCATACTCCGCAGCTCCTTCATACATTGTGCCTTCGTCAATTTCAATCTAATGTATTCTATTGAATCTGTAAAATAAAAGTATAAGGGGCTATATGCAAATTACGTAACAAAATAAGTTTAAGAGTGACAAAACATATTAAGTATAAAATTACTGTACAGAATTAACGTTAAAATGCATCCTTGGATGGTCAGTAATGAAAACTTTGTTGTCTTTAGTTTTTGTGAGATAAAACATGTTTTAGCTTTATGTTTTAATGTAAAAATTTTTTTTAGGTGAAACGGCACTCTAAGCTATACACTTCATGTTCCTCCAGAAAAGTGATGTTTGTAAGATACTGTAAAATGTTTTTTTGCATGGCTAAGTGTTGCCTCACTTTTAATTATGGAACTAAACAATACCTCTATACGAAATAATAATAATACCTTTGACACATTTTACAACATTGCCATCCTCTTTTAATTTAAGATTCTCCTTTTGAATTTTAATTTTTTTCTGGAGTTTCTTTGGGTTTTTTCTTAGCTTTTTCGTAAATTGTATTAATGGTGTGTCTAAATACTCATCTTCGATGTTAGTGTCTACATCTGAAAGTAACACAATAGCAACTTAGTAATTTAAAAAAAAACTCGTTAAAATGAAGACCATTACCATAAATATTATATACATTAAAGTAACAATTAGCTGATTTGGGAGTTTAGTCACTGCTTTCATTTTAATGACTTATGACTTTAGCTTCCTGACTTTATTTATTTAAACAATATAATTCACAATTATGCCATAAAGACATTTATGTCTTTTTGGGATAAATATAAATTATAAGTGAATAAAGAAGGTAAATGACTACATATGAATTGTCTTTTTGACATAAATGGAGAATTAGGATCTAGAATAAAATTAAAACATATTTAAATTAATTATATGTTTTTACAGCTTTTCTAAATGACGGAATTGAGAAGTATCAAGGTTTGTTTAAATTATTAGGCAATTGAGTTATGGCTCTTATGTGGTAAAACATTACTTACCCACTTCATCCACTCATGTCTACTATAAGTAAAAAAAAATCATAATTCGAGAAGAAAAAAGTTGTATTAGCTCACCACTATTTTGCATGAAGTCTTCACCTAAATAATCTAATAACTCATCTTTCACCTCATGTTTTATAGCATCTTTAGCAGTTCCTGTACTATACACAAAAATTGATTCCTCTTCTAGTGAATCATCAGGAATTATTTCAAGAATATTGTTCTGTTGTGACAAAGAAACAACTGGTTGTGTTTGTAATTTTGCTGCTTGTAATACTGAATCGGTAACCTAAAGATTATAATACAGTTATAGTTACAAATGGTGCTTATAAGAAAGTGTACCATAATATTTTCATCATACTCCTAGTTAACACTTAGTGCCGATTTACACTTGATTTAATTAAGTTGCAAGTTAACTTGATCGGCGAGTTTAGTTACTTTTGACATTTGAATGGTAAAATCGAGTTAAGTTGTAAGTTGTCAATTAAGTTAGCTTGAATAGAACGCGATCCTATTTTTGGCGAGTTAAGTGCGAAGTGACCTCTCGCGTCTCCTGCACCCCGCCAACTTAACTCACCAGCGTGTTACATCTGAGTTTAGTGCAATTTACATTATAATATTAAATTTATCAAAAATTTTAATACAATAGGTATTTAGTTGAGTAAAATATAAAATTTAACTAGTTGGTAATTTATGTAGACTTATCTTGTTATCGAACCAGCAACTTATGATTAACTCGCCTACATTTGAACCTCACCTAAAACTTACTACTTAATTTTTAGCTGACCGTTTTGTTAACTCGCTACTGCCCTTAATTAAATGTAAACTGGGCCTTAAAGTCAAGAAGTATTTTTTGGTATATTTAACTGGTTGCAATTCCCTCTGTTGGGATAATAAAAATAGACATTATTTTTGTGATCACCATAGTTTATTAAAAAACAAAATTGGTTGTTTTGGATGTTGTAAGAGAACTTACAGACATAGTGATAGAATTGTAAAAGAATTAATTTTACAAGATAAAAATCACAGAAAGAAAAATTATAAAACTTACTTACATTTTCATGATTATGTAAATACTTCTGATTGTTGTTAACATTCTCTATAAATATCTCTGCATTGTGTAATATTTTTGAGCAAATGTAACAAACACTTAAGCTCTCCTTCTAAAAAAATTATACATTTAGATTTAAAAAAACTCATCAATACTAGACAGAGACTATTGATATGCCTACCTGAAATAATGATTTCAATGTTGCATTTATGAATTCGTAGCATTTTAAAGAGATATTTTCATCTTGGTTCAAACAATTTATGCAAAAATTATTGTTTTTTGTGTTATTACAGTCCATGATTTCATTAATTTATCAGAAATGTAGAGTTCATATACTTTATTCTGTGGAGTTCATACTCATATCCACTCATATCATTATCATGCAGTATCATTTATTACACTTTAATAAAGTAATAAGTAATTTTTTCTCTATTAATATTTATAATAATTACAAGTTTTTACATTATTTATTACATTAGCACCGTTTTAACTACCAATAAAACGCTTATTAAAACACTTTCCAAACTCGAAGCCTTTAGAAATATAATTCATGAGAGTGTGTTTATTTTTTGTCATCCGGTTACTCTATTTCTATCGCTTTTCCCCATAAACGTCATACGACTTTTCACACCTGTCAGTTGCTCTTGACAGCTGAAAAAATATAAATGTCGAATGTCGAGGTCGGTGTGCTCAATGCTCATTGAGTATTACATAATATATTATAACTGGCGGGGCAAATTTAAAATTATACACACTCACATAAAAACACTAAAACTAACTGAACTTAAACAAACTTAAATTAAAATGAAATATGAATATGCCGTTAAGCGCGCGGAGCAATTGAAAACTTTTTTTTTGTACTCTTCTATAATTTAAATATTTCAATTTAAATTTCCGCGGCAAACTACTTTTTTTTTAATCGAGTTAAAAAGATTTTAACAAGGACTATTAATAATACTTACTACACTCTTAAAACATTATCTAGTCTTACCCTAAGTCTTCAGTGTTTTTTCAAACTTATCAAGGAAAAACTGTACAACTACGTGCTCCTGCTTTTATATTTATAGTACTAGGCAAGCAAGTAACACTACACCCCTAAACTACTGCTGAACTTCCACCAGAAAGAAGAAGAACACTTAGAACGGCTAATAAAAAAAGTTTGTTTGTAAACAATTTCGTATTTGAATTCAATAACTTCTTAGTATATTAATACCCTATATTTGTGTTTCAATAATTCTAACAAAACAACTGAAATGAAAGGCCTATCATGCAGATTGTGTTTAACAGATACTTTCAAAGATACCATGCATTTGCTTACAGTGGGATGTGAAATTATTAACAAGTTATCATTTTGCTTATCACATCATGTAAGTTTATTCATTGATCATAAGAATACTATAAACATAACTCTTATTACAATTTTAGCATGTATTTTTTTTCTTTTGTTTTCATTGTATGTTGAGATCCAAAGAAAGGGCCGTTTATGAATGGTAAAATACCTACAATTCCTTTTCTTGAGGTAGGGGAAAGTTTTAGAACCCTCTTAGCAAAAAAATTCCGTAGTACAACTACTTGTAACCATTATGGCCCAATAGTAAAACATAATATATAAGGTATTATAATGTCTCATTTGCATTATTTTTATGTTACAGATAGACCTTACTCCTGATTTACCAAACATGATATGTGGGTTATGTTTTAAAACGGTGGAAGAAATATTCAATTTTAGAGAGAAGATTATAAAAAATGAGTATTTCTTACAGAACAAACTAAATGATCCGATAAGTGAAGTCAAATTTGATTATACTGTAAAGCCAGAGATTGAAACAGCTTCATATGAACAAACAGAAAAAGAGAATTCTGACAAAGAAAATATAGAACATAGAGAGTTGGTTTTAGATGAAGTAAGAAAAGAGGAATCAGATTTAGACACATGTGTAAAAGAAGAGGATGATGTTTGTGATAATTTAAACACTGAGGAGATTTTATCCGAAGCAACACAAGTTTTACATCCAAGCAACTCAAATTCATTTGATAACAATATGTGTTTGACCTGTTTTAGAAAATTTCCAAGCAGGTTAGAACTTTTAGATCACTACCAAAATGAGGAAAGACTGAAACATAATTCAAATGACATAGAAAATATAGAACAGTTAAGATATAAAGTTGTTAATGTAAATGGAACTGTTGTTTACAAATGTGAACAGTGCAACAAAGAATATAGAAGTGAAAAGTTCATTAAAAGACATTTTTTAACACATAGAGATAGGCCATTTTTATGTAAATTTTGTGGTAAGTAACATTATGGTGTCTTACTGATCTTAAATAACTTTTAAAATAAAAACTCATTGTCATGAATTTTTGCTCCAAAAAAGAATGTATTGAAAGTCAGATTACATATTTTAAAAGAACATAGGAGCAATTACTCATATTCTTCCTATAATATTAACTAATCATGTAAGTTATCTAGTTCATTATCTAGCCAACATATTTTCTAGCTACACATTTAAAACTTTATTATTTTGAATAATTATTCTGGTTCTTCTATGCAGATAAATAAAAAGTTTTTAAGTACTTACACACTCCACTTGAATACATATTTATTGGAAAGACAGTTTCTTTTTTTTAATATTTTCTTTAACCTCTGGTCGTACCAACAGTATTTGTCTTCTACTTGGTCTATCCACCAAAATATTGTTATGTTTCCATCTATATTATATTCATAATATTTTCAGGTAGGACATACAGAACAGCAATAGAATTGGTGAATCACGCCAAAGTACATGGGGGCAAGACATTTGTATGCTCCTTCAAGTGTGGCTACAGTTCTGTACATAAACATGTTGTAAAAGATCATGAGAGGCGCCATAGAAAGGAATTTAAGGTGAATGTGAATGTATACCTTGGCAAAATGAATGTGTTTTAAATAAGGTCACTTTTCCTGTATTATAGCCATTCCTGTGCTACACTTGAATATAATTTTGACACAATTTGTATTTCATCAACCTCCATGACAAGACAAAAGCTTAAATGTGCTAAATCCTTTTTTATTTTACAGAGCTATACATTATTCTCTGACCATTTTTTTTCTTATATTTTAAAATTTTTCAAAATGACTATTCACTTATAAAGTCACAAAAATGATTATATATAAGGAATTTAGCTTTTACTGAGTTTTTCTTTTTCAGTACACATGCGAAACGTGTGGCAAAAAGTTCCAAGTGAAGACGTGGTATCAGCAGCATCAAAACATACATACTGGCGCCAAACCGTATGTGTGTAACTACTGTGACATGGCATTCCCTTTGGACAGGTAAATAAATATTAAAGCTGTGATCGAAAATAACACAATTTCTAACAATTCATACACTGTTGTATCTGTTACTAGATTTTAGTCATGGCTTGCTCATGTGGAATTGGAAATCGCTAAAAAATACAAATATTCTTAGAACTTCATGTTTTCCAAAGTCAAAAGAAACCTATACTGCGCTCCATCCTTTCAGCAAGCAAGCAAGGGCAAAAAACAAACTTTATTTGCACATAAAGATAAGTATAAATTATATTAATATGTAAAACACATCTGCTTATTTTTCAGATATCTTACACAGCACAGGAATACTGTACACCCAAAAGAAGTAACGCTGAAGAGATTTCTTTGCATACATTGCTCTATCCCGTGCAGTTCAAAACATGGACTAGCGTTGCATTTGAAGGTAATAGTAAACTTCGCGTAGCTAAGAGACTTTGGCACCTCTGTGTTTTAATAAGCGAGCTAGTAAGAACTATCATAAGACAAGAATAGAACACAACAGAAAGGTCCACAAAGATCAAATGGTCTTCACTTTTTTGTTCTGTGTGCGGCCTCCATTATAAATACAAACTTCTTGGGTAGTACCTACGTTCTTAGTATCTGGATCCAGTCTATCCCCCATAACTTTCCCTTCCCCCTGGATCTGTCGTTGTCAGGGGAACGACCCTGTGTCACAGGCTGTCACATTTCTGAGACCTCCGCTCTCCCTTCCCTAGTGTGATATCACAAATTCGTAATTTTACATCTTCAAATTAAAATCGCATGAATATTGCAAATTTTAAGTTTAAAATGTGACGTTACAAATCTCAATACTAAGTACCCCTTGTTACACCGTGAAGCCGTGACATTTTGTCGACTCCCCCATATGTGTACTTAATGGATGGTCCCCAAACCAGAGTAGGAAAATGAAAAAGCAATGAATTTATATAAACCTTACCCGTGGCTTTGCCTTGGGGGCATTTAATAGAAATAATAAGTATCCTATATTCTAAGTCAGCTAGTACCCTGCCTGTGTACCAAATTTCATCCGTACGGCAGATTCGGCGTGTTTGGCCGACAAACATCCACATAAACAAACTTAAATACTTGCTTCCGGTGAGGGGTATAACTTTTCTATCAAATTTTCACCATTTACATTAAGAACTTTGATAGTTCCAGTTTAGCCCTTAACTGTATTGTTTTTAGGAACACGACAGCTCTACGTTGGAGTCCCTATGCGATGAATGCGGTAAAGTTTTGAAGAATGCTCGCCAACTGAAGTGTCATAAACGCATACATATGAACCCTAAGCCTTATGTGTGTGGGTAAGTGACTAGTTTAATGTGGTATAGTGCCCTATACCCCACCCCCCTCTAAATGTTTGTGGTACACTTTACAGAAAAACTATAAGAGCTATAAGGTTTAGGCATTAGCATAGTAATTTGTGTATATGTCTAGATATGTTTAAAAATAAAATAGTAATAACATTATAGATAATAATTATTACATCTCAACTCATAGATGGCGTTAGTATTACACTATTATTTTTATTTTTGTATAATTAAAATCATCGTCGTATATATTGTATCATCGAGTATATCTACATAAAATTGTTGCCAAAACGTAAAAAAATTGTCATAGTCATAGAATGCTTTGGAAAACACACAGTCTGTGAAATATTAGAAATACTAGTGAAATACTATATTTCAAAAATATCGCGAGCCCTTAGAAAGCTGTGCTTTTTCCCTAGTTGTAGGCAAAACGTAACTTGGTGTGACAGTTGTGTCGTCACGTTTCAAATTTATAATTTTAACTCGAAATTTGATTATATTGGAGGGGTTTCAACTTCCAATTTTAGGTAGGTTAGGGGAGGGGGTCTTAGAAATGCGTTTACCTGGGACAAGGGGGTAGGGGTCTAAAATGGTGATATTTGTGTGACGAAATTCCCGGATGGCCCCTAAACATAATCTGTTTTCAGCACGTGCGAGAAGACATTCACAAAGAAATGTTACTTGGTGGTCCATGAATTGAGTCACACAGACACGAGGTACCCCTGTGACGGGTGTACCAAGAGATTTACACAGCGGAGTAGCCTTAATAGACATCTGCTAAGGTAAACAGTTGTTCATTTGTTTATTTGCTTTGTGACGCCTGCAATTTCGTTCCGCTAAAATTCTTTTATCGCGTGGAAATCGTGCATTTTTCCGAGATAAAAAGTTTCTTTGTCCTTCCTCGGGACTCCAAGTATCTCCGTACCGTGTTTTTGGTTCCGTACCCAAAGGGTAAAAACGGGACCCTTCTTAGTAATAACTAAGTCTTCGGTGTATGCATGTATGTCTGTCTCCAGGCTGAATCTCAAGAACAGTAGTTGAATATAATTTCAGCTGTCTAGAGTTGAAATTTTTCACAGATTATATATCACTGTTGCCGCTATGACAACAAATACTAAAAATAAAACAAAATAAATTAAGTACTAAAAAAAATGTGATTTTTTGCCAATTTTTGTCTTTTGTTAATAGATGTCGCTATTAGTCGTCTACATAGCGATAGCACAACGTGGTTTATTATAGTCGAATAAAGTATATTCTCGAATATAACCAAACAAACGGAAATATTATTAGTTTCGTTCGTTTAAGCCTCTGTGCTCTGATTGGTCGAAAGGTCTAAGTGGTCTTTAACTTTTAGAAACACTTTTTCTCAATTTTTTTTCTCTCTACTGGTACCTTTGCGCGAGTCCTACTTGGCCGGGTTTATTTCTCTTTTAAATGTAACTTAAATGATTTTTTTTTTGTTTACAGATGTCGACAGTTGATGAAAAAGTGTGGCAAATGTTCTAAAACTTTCTACAATAAGACAGACTTTATGAAACACAATAAAACTTGCAACTGACCGCTCTCTATCATTCAGTATGATCCTTTAGGTTTTGTGTGTAAGTTTGTATCCATAGTAATTATATAAAGCTGAAGGGCAGTGGCGTAACTATACCGTTCGAGGCTCGTGGCAGATTTATTTTTGTTCCACTATGTCAATCACCATACAAAAACAGGTCAAGCGATTACTGTACAAAATAATCGCTTGCCACTTATCTAAGGGGGCTGAACGGGGGCTCCATCCGACTGGGGGCCTGTGGCATTTTGCCGGCTTGCCTCCATGTAGTTACTGCTGAAGGGTTTGTTTGTTTAAAAACGCTGGCCCGTGCGGCCCGCCCCGGGCGGCACTTTTTAGGAGGTGGCAAAATTTCACAGGAAATAAAATATTCTAAATACTTGACCATTTAAGTTTTCTAAAACAACTATAAATTCGGAGCCATTATAAAATGCACGGAATATTTCATTACTTAACCTGTGACGAATTCTAGGAATTCTGTACCTATGTACGTAATGACAAACTTATGATGACGGTTTTGCGGATTTTTTTTTAATATGAAAAAAATTGTCGCGAATAATGTGTAAAAAATTGTATTATTAAATTAAAAAAGCTTGGTCAAAGACTTAATAACTAACTAAAAGGGATACTAACTAAACTAAAAAGGGATTAAGGACGAAATTAACGAGGGGGCGGCAAAACGCCCCGCCGGGGCTCTGTTCATATGTTGTAGACTCCGCATACTATGCGAAATTTCTAATAGGTTTTTGAATGGTATTTGACGGGAGTCCGAATTTTTTGATGTGAAATTCGAATAATGTGCGGCTGGGTTAACACTTCTAGTAACGAATCTTCATACGATCTATCAACCCCAAAAAAGTTTAATTCGAGTGAGCACCTATACCCATAAAACGCTAATATTTAAAATTCGAAATTTAAATCACTTTCATTTGTGGTGAAGTTTCCTACAAACCATCGACCAATCATCATTTTTATTTCTTTACTGGTACAAGTGTTTAGTATTTAACATTTAAATTTTAAACAATTGCAAAATTGTCGGTGAATTACTGATAACGTGATAAGCGTATTCGAGCTTCGATTCATAAGAAACTATGAGTCAAAATTTTTTTGCGTGAATCATTGATTGGGGTGAGTTTGGTGATAAGAAAGCTTTGTTAATCTGTTTGTTACACAATTACGTAGGCAGCAGATAGTATTCATTAAAATATCGGTGGAAAGTCAGCTTCCTCTGATAGATATGACATCCCGTCCGCAACCAAGGATCAGTTAGCGACTGACTTTTTGTTTTATGCCTACTATGTTCGATCCACTCATACTCACACCACGTCAATCTGGTCCCATGGTGAAGTTACCTGACTGACTTGTGTGACGGGACTACCAGACAACGGAAATATATTTAATACTATGTAAATATTTAAATGTTAATTAAATTATACGGATATTTAATACCCATTCAAGACCCAGGAATATTGAAAAACTTTTTCTCCGTCGGCGGGTTTAGACCCCACAACCCCTGCTTTAAGCTACCAAAGCGCTTACCAGATAAACTTGTAATATATTAAATACACTATTAGCGTTAGATGGCAAACCATCTCTAGTGTAGGGCATTAGCAGTTAGCAGTATTTTAGGTATACCCGACTACGGCACAATAAAAAGGAAGGTTATTATTTTTGTAACTATGTATTTGCTAAGAGTTTTTCGAAAAGTTTTTCCAATGCCTATTTTTTCACTCGTTATATTCTTTAATTAAAATATATTAGGAGGCGGTATACCTTAGGCACTCTTAAACTTAGATTTGCTTTTTTTTTGATAAAATCCTAATGGTAGGCAGCATTAAAGTCTATTCGACACTAAACCCTAAGGGACAGTCCCTTAGGGTTTAGTGTCTAATATAGTAGCTAGTTAGTCGATAACAGTATCAAGTGTCCCATCTATACTTCTTATCTATTCTGTGGTTAATTTAACAATGTATATTTAGTTATTTTAAAAGAGTTGTTCAGTTACATTGAGTTTGTTAAAGCTTAACAACGATTGTTATATTTCTTCTAATGTTAATTTAAGTGTTAAATATGTTTCTTAAGTGCTTATTGTTGGTGTTTTACTTAGGATTATTAGAAGGATTAAGAGGTGAGGACAAAGTTAGATGTAGTCTTTAAAAAGACTAGAGGTCGCCCGGTGGACGAAATTCAACCATAAATATTTCTCAACTTAATCACAGACTTCAATTTGGCATAATAGTCTCGTTACCAGGCCGTTACATTAAAAAAGTCTGGCTTTTTTTTCTTCAACCATCAACAAAAGAATATTTCGTGTATGATTATCGTGTCTGTGTTAATATCGTGTTTTATTTATTTAAAATATGGGTTATTAAAGTATATTTTTAAAATAATATTGGTATTCCACGCACCGTTATAGTTCATATGGAGGACCATATGAACTATAACTGGAAGTTAATTTTTTTACGTCTAAGGAACTTAATTTTTTTTACATCTACGTGTCTTTCGTAAAAAGGAGTACAAGAGTTTTGGCGGGGATTTCAGAGAGTGACGTTGTGTTTTGTATTTTTTGTTAAATTTGTGTTATTTCGGTGTTTAATGTGTGATAATGATAGAATCGAATATTAAACATTCGTTGTTATGCACAAGTGTGGATAAGTGATACAACTTAAAGATACGTGCTATTTTGTGTTCCCCTCCAAAACTCCATCCGAAGTTTTAGTAAAGTTTCTACCGCTTTACTTAATGGACTGACTTAATTCTGACTGTATTGACGTTTTATCTTTACTCTGACTAGACTTTAGACTTGACGAAATTTATGTAACGTTGCTAAAATTATTGGAACAAGAAAATTGGTTTCCCGCCTCTACTTGACACTGGCCATGGTTGTAGCCGAAGCGACATATAAATAAATAAATAAAAGGAGTACATAGTTTGCCGCTCGCGTATTTATATATAGATATTTTGAATTCGAAGTTGTGTCCAACAGAGTAATCGTTAAACACACGTAAAATCCAATGACCTACTGCAGTGGTCGGCAACCTTTTGGCAGGTAAGGGCCACTAGATAGCAATAAAACCTAACGGCGGGCCGCACTAGTAATATAAACCCCAGAAGACGAATTTACTATCAGGCAAGTTGAAACAGTTCCAGATTGCAGATCTAAGTTGTTCGCGTTACGTCACACCCAGCCGTCCGATCACGACTTACATTGAATTGACATGTTCCGCCCAAATAACGTACGTTCGTGTACACTTGGCTTAGTTTCATTTTTTCGATGGTACCTTTATAATACACCAGATTCCGTAGAAAAAATGAAAATGTCATTCAATTTGTAAAAACATACGGAACTTAATTCGTACACATTATAAAAATAACAGAATTAAAACTACTAAATTACTAACTTTCAGGCTTCACGTCTGAGGTTGTATTTGGCTATTTTTGTACATTATGAGATTTTATATATTATGAGATGCATTTTCTTTTCTGTAATTAACAATGATTTAAATTCAGTTTGTTATTATTGCAAGCCGCAATAACCGCTTATGAATTAATTTTGATAATATTAGGACAAGGTTACAAAATCTTCGTGGGACGCAAGTCAGTCGTCCGCGGGCCGCGCGTTGCCAACGCTGACCTGATGGTGTAACAAAAATAAGTCATAACACTTAAGGGTGTATATGTATCTTTCATGTAGAGCTCACTGTGAAAATAGCAGTGCTGAAAGTGAATATTTTTTTTGGGATTTGTGTAGGCAAGCGCCCCAGCTTCGCGAAATTGTTCAAAAAAATAACATTTTTTTTTACTTAAACAAAAAATTACAATCTCTACATAAGTAACAAATACTCACCCACCATTTAGAGCTCCCTCTAGAGGCCTAATGTGTAATGCCTGATTTACACGTATTAGGTTACTAAATTTTAAGTGTATGTCCAAACGTATTTAAGTAGTTAAGCTCTTTAGGTGACTCAAGATGGACGATCAACAACAATCAACAATCGAAGTCGTAAATTCTTTCATTAAATATTTTTTTATTGATGAGGTTTCGCGGCTAAAAGGAGCACGATGAATTTAACTAAATTGTGCTAAAATGTAGCTGTAAAAACGTGTCAAGTGACAAGCCCCGCTTACTAACTTAACAGAAAAATTAGATACATTTCTAATTATCTGGTGAAGTAGTTAACTAAATTTTAACTTGCTACTAAATTTGATGTTTACATGCAATTATTAACTTAAAATTAAGTTGAAATTTAGTTACCTACTTATCTGCTCAATACGTGTAAACCTGCAGACATAAGACCTTTGGTTCGCACTCGATAGGGTGCAGGTTCGAACCCCGGTGGAGGCGTGTACCAATGAGACATTTTCTGATCTCAAATACATAACACGGATGCTCATTGCTGTAGGAGAGTTATGCTTCGGCACGAATGGGCCGGCTCGACCGGAGTGATACCACGACCTCACAGAAAGCTGGCGTGACACGGCTTGTGTTGTGTTTCGTTCAATGAGTGAGTTTACCGGTGGCCCGACTTCCCTAATTCTCCTATCCATATTCCCATTCGCTATTTTCTCATAAAGGTCGGAAACACACTTGCGACTCTTCGGATGTCACGAGTGTCCATGAGCGACGGCAGTTGCTTTCCACCAGGTAACCCGTCTGCTCGCTTGCCCCGTAAATATCATTAAAAAACACACACCCTAAAGTAATTATCTCTTACTTTCATTACACTCTGTATAAGTTCTTCAAGTAAATAAAGAAGCGACGTGGAGATGACAGAGTAATAGGGAATATGCGTGTAAAACAAAATTTATTGAATGCAAATTATTATGATAGTGGGTTAAAAGATATACAGAATG
>JAOTAV010041443.1:0-17906 GCA_026546445.1 Cyclargus thomasi
TCTAAGTCTTGATCCGCCACTGCTTTCCTTAATATACAGTTAAATAATGCGAATTTAAATTGTTTTTTTTTTGTCATACATTTTCACCGCGCGGTAGACGGGATCAGATAATATTTTCTCTCGTTTGCCGCTCTGAAAGTGACATTTCGATCATCGACTTAACACACTACTTTCTCTCCATCTAACGAATTTCCCATCAGGCGACGTTTCCTTACGATAGTCTAAGATATAATTTTTTTACCCGTTCAAAAAGTGCACGACTTAAGAAGGTGCAACATCCAAAAAAATCCACAGCAGAACATATAACTTCCGCGTTTTTCGAAGTCGGTTAAAAAAATTATATTCACAGTCGAACATATAACCTCCGCGTTTTTCGAAGTCGGTTAAAAAAATTATATCCACAGCCGAACATATAACCTCCGCGTTTTTCGAAGTCGGTTAAAAAATAGTGACGCAGTTAAGTAGTACTTGATAGCAGCGACATTTGACAAGTTCTCACTGTTTCAAATGCCAGGGCTATTCCTGTTATAATAAATCCCTCGGCCAGATGTCTCATTTTAGGTGATAGGGTTGCCACTTGCAGTTACCAGTTGTAAGAAATTTTCATAAAATTTTATGATAAAATCCTTTAGCGTTTGCTTTGCGCATGTATTGTGTAATCTACATAAAGTTTTCTGTAAAAGTGCAGTGCAGACAGCGAAAAAGATGCTTCTTGATTTGTATTGGCAAGCGCCTCAAGCGACACGAGCATTCTCATACAAATCACAAATAAAAATTGCCTAATCATAATATTATAAATGCCTAAGTGATGTGATCGCGCTCTCAAGAAGCGCCCCATCTATTTGACTTTAAACATAGACTTAAATAAAAGGACGGACAGTAATATATCGATGCCCTACTGCATCAACCTCGTATCTTAAAAATGGCTACATTTCATTGAAAAAAAGGACTGATTATAAATTTTTTCTTATTAATTGTACAAAACTAGATATGAGTCTATTTGATAGGTAACAATTTACTTATTGAATAACCTCATATCTAGTTTTGTACAGTTATTAAGAAAGAGAATATTATCAGTTTTTTTTTGTCTCCCAAAATATAGCCATTTTGAAGATACGAGGTTGAGGTTGTAAGGCATCGATAGGTTACTTTTGGGCTAATCCACGGGCAAAACCTAGTATTGAATATGTGCTGGAAAACCTAGTGCTGGATTCACATTTCAACAGTGCCGTAACTATACCGTTCGAGGCCCGTGGCAAATTCGTTTTCGTTCCTCTATGTCAATCAAATACAAAAACACGTCGAGCGATAATTGTAAACAAAAATCGCTTTCCACTTGTCACAGGGGGGCTGATCGGGGGCCCCTTCCGACCCGTGGCATTTTGCCACCTTGTAGTTACGCTACTGCATTTCACAGTAATTACTGGCAACAACACAAAAACGCTTTTCACTTTTTGCCAGCCCTACGCGTTCCGAAATCGCTTTACATAAAAGCGTTGTTTTTATATAAAATGACAAATGTTTTAATGGCATATAAAAAGTTTGCTAAATTCGTGATGTCTTAAAATAAGATTCGCGTTACCCGACTGCGAAGGGAGTTATGTAGTGTATGTATCGGTGGCGTAACTATACCGTTCGAGGCCCGTGGCAAATTCGTTTTCGTTCCACTATGTCAACTTAATACAAAAACACGTCAAGCGATTATTGCTTGCCACTTGCCACAGAGGGTTGATCGGGGGCCCCTTCTGGCTGGGGGCCCGTAGCATTTTTCCGGCCTGCCACCTTGTAGTTACGCCACTGGTACGTATGGTTTTTCTGCATTTTTGTCTCAATTACTTTTTAGAGCTTGGAAAGAAGAGTCTAGCTGGAACTAGGTTTTTATTCGGTACTAGTTGATGACCGCAACTTCGTTGCGCGAAAATTTGTACAACACGGGAACCGTACATTTTCCCGGGATAAAAAGTATCCTACGTGTTGCCTAGACTAAATAGCTATCAAATAAAAAAGATTTAGTCGAATCCATTCGGTAGTTCCGGAGATTAGCGCGTACAAACAAACAGACAACGTTTTTTGTAGATTTGTGTTCCATTACTGTCCCTAAGCCCTCCCCCCCCCCACATTAATTATTTTGTAAAAATATTAATTGTGAGAACACGCCAATTTTACTGTTTTATTATAATATGCATAGATGAGTTTTTGTCAAAAGTGAAAATTTTGACAAAATTCTGTCAATGCGCGGCGTAGAATTATAATACACTTATTAAGGTGTGTTTTTTCTTTTAATAACTAGTTGAACTGTGTTTCTAAACAAATGCCGGTTACATTATGTCTATGTGGATAACTCTCATCAAAAGTTCACGTTGGGGACTCCAGTACACGCCGAAACCTATTCTAGTGAGTATAATACTAGGATAATGAATTAATATAATACTAGGATATGAGTTTTCCGTATTCGGTTTCCAAATTCGTCTTTCGCATTCCGAAACCTAATACGGAAAACGCATGCGCCCGGTCGTACTGATAACAAAACAAAAAATTTCGGCAAAGTGCAAGTTGGATACGCGCACGAAGGGTTCCGTACCATATTAGAACATACGTACGTAAAAGAGCCCACCTCGGTTATTAATTTGTTAAGTTTAAATACAATTTAATATTTTGCGTAAATTTCAAGTGCCTGCCCGTTTCCATTATTGATATCGAGTAAAAAATCACGTTTGTTGCATGAGAACCCCTTTTATTATTAAATTTATTTTAGTTTTAGTATTTGTTGTTATATCGCTAATACAAAAACATAATCTGTGAAAATTTCAGCTCTCTAGCTATAATCGTTCTTGAGATATAGCCTGGAGAGAGACAGGCGGACAGACAGACAGACGGTCAGACATCAAAATCTTAGTAAAAGGGTTCCGTTTTTACCCTATGATTGCGGAACCTTAAAAGCCGATAGATAGTATAATATCTTAACCGATTTCCATCGAACACGCCTAAGAACACTCGTACATAAGTCATCTGTGATACAAAAAAAAATAAATTGAAATCGCTTCATTCGTTCGGAAGCTATGATGCCACAAACAGACAAACACACAGGCAGACAGACCACAAACTCTGACTTCCTTTTCCCTCTTTGACAAAGGGAGTTAAATAATTCACACTCCACAGAGATACACTAGCTGTAGATAAACGAGTGTAGTTTTATAACCACCCAATGAATGTGTGTTGAGAATGCAACGTATACGATCCTTTTCTCCGATCCCATTAATTAATTCAGTTTTCACTTGTCCACAGCTCCAAGTTCGCAACTCCCAGACCGAGTCTACAGAAGATGACAAGCGCAGCGATGATAGTCGACCGCTCAGCCATGCCTCTGACTTCAGCCGCGATAATATGTGTAAGTTTTCCGTCCCGCTCTCTCTCTCAGTGCTAGCGCGAGACAGCTAGTGTACAGATGACGGCAGACCGCTCAGCCACGCGTCAGACTTCAGCCGTGACAATATGTGTAAGTGTTAACACATTGTGTGAGTTTTCCGTCGCGCTCTCTCGTGTGTGCTAGAGCGAGACAGATAGCCCTGTCAGTCTGTATATATTATGTCACTGGTATCTATCTGTTTTCTGTCCCCAGTATCCCTTGCGTCGGGTCCGCGGCGGAGTCGGCGTACGGTTCCCGTGGAGCAGCGCCCGCTCACCCGATATCTACCCGTCGATAGGGACGACTTCGACCTTCGCCGGCACGTCGAGTGCGCTGGTGAGTTGTGTGTGTGTCTATGTTTCATCATAAGACATTGTTATGACTTTGTTTCAAGTTCGTAGGGAACACGGTCTAAAATCATAACAAGACCTTTCTAAAGAGCCCAAACACGACTATGTTTAGATATTCCATCATGGAAAGCCAGCTCACATCTTCCGGCTCCGTCATCAGATTAGGTTGGCATTATTATGGTGTTGTGGTCTTGACTAGATAAACTGCCAATTTTCACAACTATTGGTGGTTAAGTTCCGATACCTACCCTCAGAAACAGGTCGAATCAATAAAAGCTTGTTAATAAACAGACAAACTTACATCACATTTGCAGGTCACCAGATCGAGCTGTGCCCCTACGTGACGGTTAACGCGAGCGCGTGTCGCGGCTATTTGCACAAGCTGGGCGCCAAGTTCCACACGTGGTCCAAGAGGTAATGCACACACACACATACAGGCGCCGTACGCATGCTCACACACATGCATAACAGTATGGTGCACATTCCCGCACACGCCAACTCGCTCTGCACACACACACAGACACGTGTGTCTTTAAAAGGCAGGAAAACGTACTTAATATTTGTTAACTTCAATTAAATTAATCATTATTTTCAGGTGGTTCGTTTTCGACCGCGAATCGAAAACGTTCGTGTACTACTGGGACAAGAGTGAGAAGAAACCGCGGGGCGGTGCTTACTTCCAGGTAATTACGAGATTAGGGAGCAAATCAGCTAACGGGTCACCTGATGGAAAGCAACTACCGTCGCTCATAGACACACCAAATCAGAAAAGTTGTAGACGCCTCTTAGAGGGGATAGACACAAACACATACTGCACTGGTATGCTCAATTACTGGACAAAGTACAGTGCAAGCGCTGTTTCACTCCGTTTTTTGGGAGGCCGTACAATTTCCCTGATTAGGCCGACAAATTCGTGCGGAACACAGCTCTCCCATGGCAATATCAGTAACTCCTAGTGAATAACCAATCCTTCCCTCTACAGGTAATAGAAGAGGTATACCTAGACCACGGCAACACCTCAAAATCACCAAACCCACAAACTACTTTCATAGTGAAGACACGACAGAGGAGATATTATCTGATGGCACCATCAGGAGAAGCTGCCAGGATATGGATCGACGTCATATTCACAGGAGCCCAGGGTTATACGGAGTATCTGGAGTGAAGTTGATGGATTTTGATGGAGGTAATATTGATTGATGTAACATTGATGAATCAATATCATATTTGATATTGAATTAATGTAATTTTTTTAAAACTGGAAGTTTTGTAATATTGGTGAATATTGATTGGTGGGAATATAGACGTAGCGTTAATTTTGAGAACGCTTGGAATATCCTGGAGCTTTGTAAAGTTGATGGTAATATTGACGTTTACGTCGATTTTTGTAAAATATATTCTTGGGGTTGATAAATATTGATGAACTTAATATTGACATATTTGTCGAGTTTTGTAATTTCTTAGTTTTAATTTCGAGAGTGATTTTTGATGGATAAAATAATTTTGAATGTGAAAGTAATATTAAAGAATTTTTCTTAGAGAATACTATTAGATGAACTTTCAATTTTTTTTTTGGCAATTGCTTTTGAATAATGTACATAATGATAAAGGAATTGTGTATGAATTAAGAAAATGTTTGTAAAAGTATAATGATATTAAAAATATTTTGAATTAAAAGTCGATATCGATGGAGTTCAGAAAAAAGGCAATATTTATTGTAATTTTTATTCGAATATTAAATTCCTACTTCACCGTAGGGATGTCAATTATTCAGAATAATTTCGATTTGATAACGAATAAACGATTTGTTTATATTAGTTTTATAATCAATTGCAGAATTTTTAATAGATAAAAAGTATATCGATGAAATAACAAACTCTAATAATATTAGTAATTTAATATTGATATTTTATTAATATTGATGTATTTAATATTATACGGTGAATATATTAGACGCGTTATATTATATTGATTTGTACACTAATATAAATGAAAATTCTGCATGCTAGTGATTGTTTACAAGATTATATTAAAATTATATAAAATGTCAATTATATATTGTGTGAATGGAAATAAACAGTATTATATGTTAGTGCGAATTTTGATACACTTGGATTTTATTATCATTTATGTAATATGCATTATGAAATTAATTAACAATTTTACAAAATTATATCGTATTTTTCATTAATATATGTGCCTAATATCGAATAATGCATAAATGATAATGACATTCTGTAATATTTAGGAATTGATATTTAGTAAATAAAGACAATAAAATTCTGTGCCAATAATATTGAAATAGGCAGCTATTTTGTTGGAAGAAATATAGTGGAATATGTGTGCCTTTGATAAGACTGAAATGTCCTCAAAAAGTAATGCTTTGTTAAAGTATAACAATTGGTGTAAATTCAGTGGCGTATCTATTGTAGGGCAATATAGCATGGGTCCTCGGCCCAAGATGTTGGGCATATCGACAATTTTAACTGATGAGGTCCCATAAAAAAAGTCCAGATTGCATAGCTACTCCACTGAGTGTATTTCATTGACCGAGTTTAAGCGTTATATCAGAGGTACAAAAACAGTTGTGAGCCTAATTAAAAATCACAAATAATAGAAAAAAAATGTTTGTCGAAATACTGTAAAAAAAAAGTACTGCTGTGAAACATTTATTTTTAATTGTTTTTGAACTTTCTATTTTTTTTTTATCGAACAAAGTCGTGCCAATGTGTTACACCTACTGCTGGTTTAATTAAACCGCAATTAAAAATGGCGACAATAATGATATTGCTCTTAAATTTATTATTCTTAACTCTTTCACTCATTGCACAGCAAAAAAAAAATAAGTGTACTGCTGAGCAGTGGGCGCTTTCTTTTGGTGAAACTACCATAGAAGTAGAAAAATATAAAGGACCGAGTGATCATTGCTTTGGCCGCTTAAGTCGGAAACTGGACCCTCTATGCATAAAATACGTCTATGGTATTTTTGCTCAAAGAAGCCACCCAGTCTCTATAATTTTTCTAGAGAAGCCAAAAGTACAACTGGTATATTGCTATTTGCTGTATCTTTTTATCTTCTAAAAAGAGATAAATTTCTAAGTCTTTTATGGCCAGAGGTCGCACCTCAAATGCATGTACTATTTTATATGAATATGTATTTAGATTTTAATATTAAATGCATATATCCTGATGCACGCTTACTAAAATAATGTTACCATGATAAAATTTGGTGATTTCGCCTTTCAAATCGAATATATTAAAAAAATTACCATTATTATAGTATATTTATTAAGAAACAGTCACTTGTGAATAGAATAAGTGAAATGTTGTTAGTTTTAAAACACTTGGGGTAAATGATAATTTTTGGTAGTCTTTATTGAGCCTTAAATGTATTTTTAACCGACTTCCAAAAAAGGAGGAGGTTTCTCAATTCGATCGTATATATGTTATTTTTTTATATTTGACCATAACTATATATATATATATATATATATATAAGCATAACTCCGCCGTTTGTGGACCGATTTCGAAAATATTTTATGTTGTATAGGAATAGCTGCAGATTGGTCCCATTTTCCCAAAATTTGTAATTTGCTTTAAAACTTATAAGGACTCCTTACAAGCTTACCCAAGCTACTGTTTTACCCCATTTTATTTGCATTTAAAATTGCCTATTTTAAATATTTGTCATGAATGATTATGCTATTTTTATAAATGTCTAAACTGCATGTCCTTAGATAAAAAAAAAGTTTTTTGCTTGCAACATCACATATTCTTTTTTGTATTTACAAGCAGTCGTAAAATCTTTTTTCTCATATACCTTAATCCTTATTTTTACTAATGAAATCGAGTATGGTTTGTTAATTTTAACATAAGTTTTAAGTACAAATAATTTGAAATCACCAGTGTATATTTTAAGGCTTGCAACATTAAGTAACGGCTGAATACCATTGTAACTAAGGTCACAATACCAGAAATTAAAAAGTTCAATTAATTTAGTTTTTTTATTTTATTTTTAACTTAACCTTTTTATTAATAACGGTGTATTTGTGCACCGTTAAAAATGATTGATTGTTTGGCCATTAAGTTTGTCGCTTGTTTAAACTATATTACATATAATATTTTTACAAAACAAATCAATGTAGGGGCTTAGAAACAGTAATAAAACACAAATCGACAAAAATACTTGTCTGTTTGTATGTGCTAATCTCCGGAACTACTAAACGGATTTGAAAATATTTTTTTTTTATTTAATAGCTATTAGGTCTAGGCAACACAAGATATTTTTTATCCCGGGACATTTTCCCGGTTACGGTTCCCGTGATATACAAATTTTCAAACCAGTAATTATTTGTTATTGTGTAGACAAAATGTTGCGAAATCTAAAATATGAAAGTTTTGTAACATTTAAAAGTTTAAAAAGAACAAGTCTTACATTTTTTCCCCCGAATAGGTAGCAAAATAATGCTGGTATTAACGATAGTTGTCTACCCATACGCCATCTAGGGGCCACGACGAAAACTTTTTGACAATAAATTAAAAAAAAAACATCTCTATAATCATCATTTTATTTGAGCCGTAGTATTACCTTAAAAGTCTTAGTATATATGGCTTTTATTTATGATTATGTCTACCCATACGCCATCTAGGGGCCACGACGAAAACTATTTGAAAATAAATTAAAAAAAAAAGAAAACGTCCCTATAATCATTTTATTTGAGCCGTAGTATCACCTTAAAAGTCTTAGTATATAATATACCCTTTATTTATGATTATGTCTACCCATACGCTATCTAGGGGCCACGACGAAAACTATTTGACATTAAATAAAAAAAAAAAGAACACGTCCCTATAATCATATTATTTGAGCCGCAGTATCGCCTTAGAAGTCTTATTATACGAGTATATACCCGTTATTTATGAGTCTGAGAGCCAAGCTCTAAAATATGAAGAGAACATCAATATTCTCACATTCTCTAATCTAAAATATAACGTGTTCTTCTTCTTCTTCTTTCATAAGGCTGACTTGGTGAGTTGCCAGTGTCAGAGTTTCTCGAGACTTCTAACGTCAACATCAGCTGATGTCAATATGCCAAATCTAAAAGTGACAGGCGACAGCTCACAGCACATACAATACAACATATTATATACGTAGTATCCCTTAGTAATCTGTGAACATATTTCAATTTATTCTTACTTGACACAAATAAATGGTATATATACTAAGACTTGCGGATTCTTAGTACCTATATAAACTTTATTCTGTGTTGCTGATGTTAATCTGTGACTTGCTTTAAGTAGTACGTGGTAATCTATGGACTTGCTGCATAAACACGGTTCTTGTAAGATATACATAGAATTCTAATAGAATATAAATAAAAAAGTTTTTTTATAAATAAACCCTATATTCGCAGTGAAATATTATACCAAAGATAGAAGGTTACTAAACGAGTGATATCAATCAAAGAAAATGGATCTAATCAAGAAAGTTTACCAGCTTATTAATCACTGGTATTTGAGATATTCCTTAGCTACAGAACTCTACATGGTGGAACCCTGGGAGAAAATCACTATTCGTATCCTTTTCTAAAGTCTTGAGGTGTTTTGGTGAGTTACTGTTAGAAATCTTAACATTAAATATTCAGCGTCTAATTATAAGATTGAATAATAAATTGCATTTTTTGCTTAATGAAATAATATTGTTTCTGTTATCTTAAAACATTTGTATATTCTGCTTAAAATATAAAGTGGATTTATTTTAATTATAAAGTTAGTAGAATTATAAACACTTTCATGCTATTTAAAGTCTAGCTGCGTGGACTCTGCACTTTAATTTTAAACTAAAATTTTAATTTAGAAAAAAATCATAACACTGCTTTCACAGCACAATATGTTTTTTTTATCAAATAAAAAAAGTAAACATGAGTGTTCTAGCTATTTGAGTTGTCTGTTGTCTATTTATTTAAGCTAACATGAATACTTTATGAAAATAAAATGCACTAAACTCTTACTACACAGGTCATTCTTATATGCTCCGTACACATATTTGTATACATCATGAAATAAGTATGTATTTTCTATTCATCATCACATTTTAAAAGCAAGGCCCTTGTTGGAGTTGCCGGCATTTTCCGCATCCTGCACCAGCAGTTTTAATTAACTGTATCAACAGTCCTAGATCTACAAATAGGGTGTTGTAGGCCATGGCATGTACTTTTTGTTACTTAGGTCTACAATTATATATATGTGGGGCTGCAGAAATAAAGTTTGCCTACACTAATAAAACATGTAAATCTGTTTATGTGACATGACCTTAGCTTGCTTTATTTTTTGACAATTTCTCGGCATTCCTTCACTCCATTTGAATGGATTTCTAATTTTTTTTTGCATAGTTGTCTGTAACACTACATCCTAGTAAATAAACAAAATTAGTTAAATGGTGTTCCCCAGGTGAGAAAACCATGACACACTTTCCTGTTTACATTGTATTTACCACTGTCAGTATAATGGTTGTGATTCATAGATTACGGTCTGAATACACCAGCGAGCTGTCTATGAATATTGTAAAAAACTGGCCAAGTGCGAGTTGGTTCTCTTGCTGGAGTTCTCTAGCTAGAATTTGTTTAGCTATTACCCTTCTTGAGATACAGCCTGGAGTCAAACACACATAATCAGAGTCTTAGTAATAGGGTCCTGTTTTATCCATTGGGTGTGGAATCCTAAAAATGTGAAAGATATTTAAGTAAGTTAAATACAATTTTTAATCACTATTTTTCACTTCATCTTTCCCATCTGTCTGCCTCTTGGCAAAGACCTCCCTTAATCTTTTCCACTCATTCCTGTCTAGTTGCTAGCCTCCTCCACATTTTACCAGCCACTTCAGCTATTTCGTCTTATTTTAAATATGAGTGTATTTTTAGATTAACATTAATTTAAAGTTTCAATTATCCAAATGTTTTCCTTAACTTCTAAACCAGATGTACTTTACGCGACAATATTCGTTTTCTTCTGGTACTTCAACTATTCCATCATATTGAATGGAATATCCCAGCTGCGAGACTCAACGCAACATGTTGAAAATATATAATAAACAGCGTTATAATCTTTTGTTTTATTTATTCTAATACAAGCGATACCCAAGTTATAGGGATAAATGAGTTGTAATATTTTCAGTAACTCGACTTATTTTTATATAATAGATTACCACAGGCTAATTAATTATGTAAAAATAAGTCGGGTTTTCCGGCCTGACGATAAAACTTTAGAACGCACGAACCGATTTCCACGGTTTTGCATTCAGCGCCATCTCTGGTACATAGCATGCACTACAACGGCGCCAGTGGCGGCGATTTTCGAATTCCACGCGAGCGAAGCCACGGGGAAAAGGCAGTCTAGTCAAGTATTAAGTTAACACTCCGATCCTCGCTGCCAGCGGCCGCAAAAATCAAGTCCCACCTAAACAAGCAATAGGTTCATTTTCTAATGGCATGCAACGGTCTAGTTGCTCATGACGCTGTTGTTTTGTAGTGGCGTAGAGCAAAATGAAACCTATAGCTTATGTACCAGTGGCGCTTTATTTGAGTTTGTGTGTCTCGCGTTTATCGGAATGACACCTTAAGTCTGGCCTGACACTTAATCTTTTTGCCGCCGAAAGAGAGCCGGCGTCACTCAGGTTATATTTCCGTACATATTCACTTTTAAATTTGCACCTAATTTACTATAAATTATTACCTTACTATATTAAGCTATTAGCTTGCTCCCAGTAAGCGGCTCACAGTAAGTTTATACACACATCCATACGAACTTTTGATTAACCTCGAAACGCACGTTTGCGAGGGGCGGTGTAGCGTGGTCAAAGCTTGCATGAATCAGTAGAAAGAATATTTGGCACCACAGAAACTGCATTTTGAGCATAAATTTATATCCCGAAACCACAGATGGCAGCACATGTCAAGCCAGTGAATGATCAGACCAAGACAATTGGACTTTTTGAATAAAAAATGTTTATTAATTTGAGGTAATTTATTCAAAAATATACACAACCATTTCAACTTTTATAATTTTACGATTTGTGTCAATGGTACTCATTCTTAAGTTTCTGTAAACAATTACAAAATATATTATAACAAACAAAAATTGTTTTTACAAAAATTTGAGCCAAGCTGAAGCTGAGTAAGTGAAATGAAGAAAAACAATAAGGGATTTACTCTGACATCGTAAATGCCATTATATTTAATTCACCATCACATGGCACAAAATCTCATACCAAATTTAAAATTTGTATGAAATTTCCCGCAAAGGAATTTTAGTCAAAATAGTAGCTGATTTCAAACTTAATTCAAGGACTGCCCATTTATATTATTAACAAACTTTAAAAAATTAGACATTCAAATAACTGACACAGTATCCATTGGTATATCTAAACGATTCTGGAACTTTTAATGACATGTTTTCCAAATGTTTGATGCCATTACAAAACATACTCTTGGATATATCCGTACTTACAATGCTAGGGTCCATCAACCATGTCTCAACTTCATCGTTCAAGCACGGTTCAATTTTATACAATAACTTAGTTAGCCTACTCGAATGCAATTTTATTGTGTTAGTATCTATAACGTCTGAATTTCTAAGCACCTCTAAATCTTTATCCATGATCCAAATAAGCAAATATTGTTTTGTTGTAGCTGACGTTGCACACTCTAAAACGATTTTGCACATCATTGTGTATTGTAAGCCTAAATTGAATTCCTTCGTCATACATTCTATGGTATAAATAAAATCGTCTGTACTTATGTCTGTAGTTGAGAAATTATGTTTGAAAACATGTTTATTTACTGCATCATGCTGTATATTTACTTCAGAGTTGTATAATTTCACATTGTCTTTCTCTTTTGATCCCAACCAAGCTAGGCATCGATTACAATGATATATGCTACGTTTTAAATTAAACTTGTTGGTTTTCTCTGATAAGTGATTATTGTTGACAACGAAGAATGTGAGTCGGTACAAAAAATCTAACTTACTAGGCATTATAATGTTCGAAGAGTGTCCGTGTCCATGGCAAAACCATTCCGAAATATCCAGATTAGCAGTTGGCAGTTCCAAAACTCTATTAAACTTAATAAAACCATTTGAAATAACATTTTGACAGTTTGCACATAGTATCTTTACTTCATTTCCCGGATTTAAATTAATTATGAGTTTGTTCACTTCGATTCTATTTTCTTTCAATGGTGCAAGGAGCTCTTTATGAAAGTTCCCACCGTCTTTCGGTTCAGTTAGTATTCTGAATGTGATTGTATTTTTATTTACCTTCAGACATGACATAGAATTCGGTATAATAGAACAGAAGTCTCGTATTGGTATAATGCAAGTTATATTATCATCTTCCGACTCTGACAGACTTTCTATAGACGACAGACTGTCTCTGCGTCTATAATCTTCACTGTCGTAATAATTTAAAACTATACAGTCTGTCTGTATGCTGACTTTCAAATTACAATCCTTTTTAAAATCCACATTCGTTATAATATACACATTACAACATCGAAGGCGTTCCCTTAACTCTATAAATATATTCTTAACCAACATTTTCACTAAATTACACTAGAAATTATTTATCAATATCTGATATTATCTTATTGACATGTCCATTCGTTTCATACACTTTGAAGAGGTTGTCCATTTCACGAACAGTAAAAGGAAGCGTCGCTTTTTTATAGTAATCACTCATCATTTCGATGTTGTCAATAACTGTATCAAGTAAATGCGATTTCTCTGCATAAATTCCTGGTGCTTCGTGCTGTAGGTACGTAAAATGAACGTGCAGATGATAAAATGATGGTTGGTAGTGAAGATATACTCGCAGTTGGCTGCCAGGGACGTTATACTTGTCTAGTATTGCTTTCTGGAATACAAATAGAAACACATATTGAATTAGTTTTTTAATAGTTTTATTATTTAAGACTAAAACTAGCTATAATTGATAATGATAACTGACAAAAATATAAATATAATAAAGTAAAATCAAAAATTAAAATGATTATTTTTTTTTATAAAATAAATAAGTTGGTATAACTTAAAGCAGCGCTGTGAGCGAGTTTACTGGAGGTCCACTTTACTCCCTGATCCTATTCCTGTAGCCCGTATCTTTATATCTACACTTAATAACATAAAGCTGAAGAGTTTGTTCATTTCTTTGTATGAACGCACTAATCTTAAGAACTACTTCGGCCAGGATCCCTCTCGTGTTAGTCAATTTTTCAAACATCACACTACTATCTATAGGAGCCAAGCAGGAATATTATAATGTTGTAAATTATACAAAGTTTCATGCGGACATGGTCCTCAACGTGTAGTTCCTTTATACAAGGCCAGCAACGCACTTGCAGCACTTCAGGGAGGCCTGCCTTTTTTGCAAGAGACTATGGACGATGGCAATTGCTTTCTCCGTATTCTTATTAGAAATAGTAATATTTAGTAGCTTTCAGGAACCTTTTACCGATATTTCCTGTCTATTTGAAACTGCGTCAATTTATGACGAAATTATAAAAAAGGCCGTTTTTACTAAAACATAAAATCTCTTGGAAGTGACACAATGATTATGACATTGCTTGTTTTAAAAGCTGTAAAGGCATGTTTATTTTAACTTGTTACATACTTGACAAATATTATATTAGAACACAATTTTGTCAATAAAGACAAAAATGTGTGTCAATAAACAAAATTGTAATAAATATCTTTGAAATATCGCAAGTAATTTATTTATCTTGAGTGTTTAAAAGACAGAGTGACTAAAAGAGTGACTAAACAAAATCTATAAAATATCAAAACATAATAAACCAACCATACCAATCAAATCTTTTAGTTAAGAATGCAAAGAATAAAATACCTTTCCTTCATTCCTGACCCTCTTTAACAGCGGCAAATGTGTCTCATCTAAATCTCTCAACGACTTGATGTTCCTCGGTCTCACTATAGCTAATAAGTATAGAGTCTCCTTGGTGATACCGTCCCACTTCAAGTCTGGGAGCAGAACAAAACCTTCTTTCTCGCACTTATTGTCATGGACCACTCTGTCTTGCTCGCTCTTGCCGTCCAAAATGTTTAGTACCCACTGGAAAACATTAGAGACCTATTATCGTTCCATACAAATATTATGAAAGTTTGTCTGTTTTGTTACCTGTCCACTCTCAAGCTGCTGAACCGATTTTACTTTTATTTTTTACTGAATTTTGATGCAATGGAGTCGCCGTCATAATCAACGAGTTTATGATGGCGACTCCGTCCGTAGGTAATAAACAACAGTGTGCCAAAAATTCTGTTGATTCTTAAATATCCGTTTTATAAATAAAATGATTGAAGGAAGATTAAAATAAAAGTTTTTTTTTCTAAAATTTGTATCTATAAACATCTTCTTTATAATTTACATACTTTTAAGGGGCTGTTTTACTTCTTCCTGATAAGTGCTAGATAGCCTTTCTACAGCCTATTTGACAGATCTTCCATACTTCATAATATAAGATTAGTTGTGATAAGTGCCATATCGGCTATCCACAACTTATCTGACAAATTTTTTAACTTATATAGCCAAGTACTGAACACTATTATTTACCTGTAAACTAAATTGTTCTTTTTGTATAAAAGGCAGAGTTATATTGTTATAGCACTCGGGTGTCTCTAGAATTAGATGTGTTACTTGCTGGCTAAACTTAGTTATGTGCTTCTCTGTAGCGGGATATATTATTGAAGTTTTCACACCTGGAAAGATATAAAAACACACTTTAATGTATAATATTCTCATGTGTGTGTGTGTGTGTGTTTGTTACTTAACTCCTTCTAAATGACTGGCCCAATTCTAATGAAATTTTTGTGTGCTTTAGAGGTTTTGAAAATGGTTTAGATTTATAAACCAAGTCCGGCAGGACAATGGCAGTCTGGTCGTTTAGTTAAGATTAAAATCAATGTAAATAGTTACATTATTTCAATCCAGTGGTTAAACCAGTATTGGACAACTGGAAATGGAAACATTAGAATGCACCAAATCACATAACATTATGTTCCAGTGCCCAATTAAATAATTTTAATATTAATCCAGCACTGTATTCAATCTGTGGATGATTTCATATTATAATATTTTAGCAAGAAATTTATTTTACAAGTAAGCAATATGTATTTACTGTGTAATTTTCTTAATGCATTATTTGCTTAATGTTTTGTATGCAATAAACCAGTTGAATTTAAAATTTTTGGTGTAATAAGTTTCAAGTTGATTTTTTGTCCGAGGAAGTCAAATGGCCTCTGTGACTTAGTAGTTGAGTTGACCATATAGTTGCTCAAGCCTGCTTCCTCTACACAAATGTTTTACCTACATTACACTTAGAATTTAAATTGAAATAAGTTTTTTATTGATAGCTTTTAATGCGGATTGTACTGACCTAACATATGCTTTAAGATATATTTTATAATTAAAGGTTAACATTTAATTAGCAGATAAGATTTATCACAATGTATAAAGGTCATACAAAATTATTATGAGTGAAAGTGCACAAAATCATACAAAGAAACAAAGTTAGCACAATGCAATGTAAAACTTTATTGTGACGTCATATCACGTTACATTTGCTAAGATTCGTGAGCGCGTAATAAGACTGCGGAAGCCAAATACTGGTGATAATCTTCCTAAGTTAATGAACCTTGAAGGAAAATGTTGGATTTTTGTGCTATTGACTTACCATTAATTTCTGATTTCGGGTAACACTCGAAGTTACCATAAATGTCGTTTTGGAAGAACGTGCGCAGCTCTGTAGCGTCAGAGAAGTAGCCGGAATCGTTCAACTGATCCTCAGAAAACGCTTTCTTCTCTAAAAGCACGACTGCAACACCACTTTTGTCTTTAAAACTACCGAGCACACAGACAGTTTTCCTGTTCGTATTATTATTTATTATTTTTGTCGGTATAAAGTCCTTCAGATTTACTTGCACTTCTGTTACTGGATTAATGTTTTGCTCATCTTTTTTGATTTTCTTCGCAGACGGCTCGATATCATCACTTTGGCATTTAACGTCGGACATTTTGTGAAAATGTTGCTATATGAAAAAAACATATATAGGGATGACCGGTGCAGCCAGCCTTGATTATTATATGTCCCTTTTCTAATGCAAACACTAAACAGCATTCGGTCATATATACCCTTTATTTGTGATTCGGTCATCGCACGATCGCTGTGTTGCTTAAAGTAGTTCAAATATGAGAAGTTTGCCGTGCCGTGACCGCGTGTCGTGCTTACATACTATAAACACGGCTACGGCTATGTACGGTTCACACGTGACATACAAATTTTCGCACAATAAAATCTAACTTTTTAGTTGCATATATCTAGAATCCTTCAGAAAAGTGAAAATCACTATATGTTTCCATATAAATTTTAAAAAGTTCCCTCGATTCCTCCTGGATCGCATCATCAGATCACCACTTTTGTGGAAATGGGACCAAACTGCAGCTACAACAGCCCTTTACAATAAAGAAAACATTTTCGAGATCGGTTCACAAACGGAGTTATGCGTGGTCAAACATAAAAAAAAACATACCTACATACGGTCGAATTTAGAAACCTCTTCCTTTTTTTTGGAAGTCGGTTAAGAAGGAGCGATAAGACCGAAAAAGTTTGATTTGTATGGCTAAGCGCCCTAGCAACATGAGTTTGCCTAAATCCCTAAAGTTTTATCATTTACTTTTATTACACCCTTTAGAAAGGGAGAACACAGGTTGTGTTTGAATAAAAGTACAGATGCTATCTTTCTCAATTTAAAAATTATTTTATCCTAAATTAAAACATGACCAGTAACCAGTGGTCCTACTACACTATATAATACAACAACTATATAATATTAGCTGACCCTAAAAAATATTTAAGGTTCTACCACCCCTAACATTTAGGGGGATGAAAAATGGGTGTTGGCAGATTCTCATAGATACCGGATAGGCATAAAAAATTTCATCAAAATCGGTCAAGCCGTTTCGGAGGAGTTTGGCAACGAAAACTGTGACACGTGAATTTTATATATCAGACTAGCTTTTGCCCGCGACTTCGTTCGCGTGGACTTCAGGTTCGTCCCGTCTTCTAGACTTCTTTCAAGATTACAAA